>CAJQZN010026489.1:0-12750 GCA_907164685.1 Colias eurytheme
ATTATTATTGGCCTCTCTGCAGTAGTTCAAGCTTGAAGAATATCAAAGCAGTATATACATCGAGCACTTTACCAAGCAATTGCAAAACGTTCAAAAAAATCAGAAAAGGGAATTTCAGCGTGATTGGCGACATAATATAAACATGACTATTTTTGTCTCTAAAGTAAAAAGGCATTATTTATTTATAACGTAAAAAAACAAGATTGCTACACGTTGCTTTCAAGATGAATTGTAAGGTTTCCTCGATTATATTTTCCTTATAAGACGCTATTGATCATTCGATTTGTCAATAAATAAATATATAATAGCTCCCACGGTGTAACCGTTGTGAAACTAAACGATACAAAGTCAATTATACAGTCAAATGATCATTACAAGGTGGCGCTAACACCCTCTAATTACTAACAGGAATCGCTTGAATAATAAATAGTTTAATTGCAGCGAATATTTGCTCCGCAAATGAAAACTCATAATGGAGGGGCATTTAAATATATTTAGCGTAAGTACGTGGCCGGTTGGCCAGCTGTTAATATTAAAAGAGCATTTTCCACGTCGTTTCATAAAAATTTGGCTTAAATTGAGAGCCCGTAAAATGCTTTGGGTTTAAAAAAAACCCCCACGGTTGCATTCCTCATTTTGTTTATTCAAAGTTTAATTTTCAGACAAAATGGACGACCTTTGTTTGACCTCCGCTTGTTTTGTGGTTCAAAAACAGATCGTTGACTGAGGAATGTTGAGCTAAGGAAATTAGCCACAACCTCCGGCCAATTTCATTTTATTGTTGCCTTCAGTTATTTTATTGCCTTCCAAATGGTGTTAAATATATTGCGTTTCGATTCGTTGAATTTATACTTTGTTTTAAAGTATACATTAAAGAACTTATTTCAGTGTTTAAATTACAAAATGCTCTCTAAGTTTGGACTTGATAGAATATGAATATTACGTGACATCCGATCACAATGCATTTTTTTTTAGATGTAGGGGAAGAAAAACCTTGATCGGCTACATTGAGAAACAAGGACGATTCAGAGAAATGTGTAACAATACAGATTGATTACATACAATTATTCCATTGCTCGTTTAATCGAAACCATACTTAAAATACCCATTCGCAAAGCATCAGCAACTAGAAATATATTCACAGCTTAATGGCTCCGTTAAGCCAACACAATTTATTGTTGAAATAATATTTGTATTTGAAATCCCTGTTTACAAATGTAACATTAACCTTTTGTGCTAATGTTTTAATAAATTCTATCGCTACCGGCGTAACGTTTCATAATTAATAATGTGTAACAAAGAAATTGCGGTAATTATATGTGGTACAGGTGCGGCCGATGCCTAATGAGTACATAAATTGAGCGGAAGGGTCTGCCAGACCCGGGAGCGAAGGTTGTTTTTTATTGTGCGAAATAAAACGAAGTGATCAGGTACGAACACACGATTTTATTGCTGTCGCGTTTTATCTGTTTGAATTTATTTCATTTTTTTTTTGTAAAATTTTAAGTAATGGCATGGAATTTGGGTTTACTTTAATCTACTCGTTTATAAAATAATATTTTCTTGGTAATTTTTTTAATATAAATGAAAATATAGCGAGTTTTAAATCTAATACCCAAGCAATAAGTACAGTTCGACACAAAGCTCTACGGCCTACGACCGCGCTACTAACTTCTACGAAATTACCGCGTAGCGTTTCTACGAAGCGGTTATTGCTCACTGCATTTACATTTACACAACAGTGAGCGTACAAAAGTAGCCCAACACATTTCCATTCCAGTAAGTATTATTTAAATTGAGAATAATAGAATCGCGAGCACTGAACGGCAAATGTATCGGAAAAAAGCGTGAAGCGCAAACAGCGCTCGAGCGGATCGTTCGATGTACAATGGTACGTGAGTGTAGCGATTTTCATTAAATAGCCGGTAGCGTTGCAACGCATTATTATGCAAATGCAAGTACGGCGTGCCGTCGGGAAGGCGCCAGCGTTGAGTGGCTGCTTTGACAGCGGTGATTTATTTATGTATCGATATATCTTGCTTTTACACGATTAAAACTCGACCTTATAATTTATTTTAAAAATAGAAACAACGTTATAAATACACCCGTTTTGTAAGATTTATTTGAATATAATTAATTAGGAAAAGTCCAAAGGAATTTTCGATCCGAATCTAATCTAAGTAAAAGACAGATATCACTTAGTGTACGTACTAAAAAATGATGTCTCATTCATAAAGCTATAATGAACATTCCTCACCCAACTGACTCGACTGTTGAAAATTAAAAATCCCATTTAAAAACGCTCGCCAAGGCAAAACAATAATAATTTACGTCTCCGAGAAATAAAACTAAACCTCTGACATTACGACCGGTTGTTAGAACAATGCCACCTCGGCTTTATGACGATCCCGAGTGTCCGACGCTCCACTCCCTTGGCTTCTAGCTTCTTCCGTATTTTCCGCAATTTTTGGTTGACATAACTTAATTATAGGTCTCTATGTTTTTCGAGTGCTGTACGTTGTGGTCGTCAACGTTTTTCATTGAGGTCAGTTTTGAAAACGTGCAATTTTGGTATGGAAACGTAACGTGTAAGTTCTAGGAAGGTTGGTTAGTATTATCTTAAATAAAAAATCTTAATTCCGACTTGGTTCAATAACTGAAAGTATACTAATTAAAAAAAATATAAAATAGTATATCATGTGAAATAACAACTATGTATTTATTGTTTTTTATTCTATTTTTTTTTTATTTCTCTTTTTTTTTATTGCTTTATTTGTAATGTTCTGTGTTTTGTTATTATTTTTGTCAGTTGTTGTGTGTGTTATTGATTGTAAATAAATGTGTGTCTATGTCTATGTCTATGTCTATGTGCCGCTTTAATGACCAAGGGTAGGGATGTAGCTTGATGACTATAAAGGATGAAAATAAAAATCTAGAAAAATTCCTAATTGCTGCATTTTTATGCTTCCAGTCGAATTATCTTGGTAAAGAAAATTTATGCTAATTACCTAATAGAAGGTATAATACCCAAGATTCTCATAATCATTAGACCCGTTGGTTATTAAACATCTTTTCTTCCGACAAAAACGAAGTGGCTTTCAAAGAATAAGCGGAAAGCGGTATAAATCACGGTGACCATTTCAAATGCATATTTATGCAAATAGCAACGATACGATATTTCTTTATTCCGCTCGCTCTGATTGCCGCCATCTTTCTGTTTGTTTTGCAACTGCGTCCTGAGGATTAGATTTATAATTACCGTTCCTATTTCCATTTCAATTTGCATTTCTGCTCCGATTGACTAATTTATTGCGGCTACGTTGTTTATCTTTAGGGCTTTGTATCTGTTCATATTTTTAATTCAGTTTTAATGATGGATTGATTTTTAATTGTCGATTTTAAGTTGCGTGTTGTACTAATTACTATCGAAGGTATCTTGTGTAATTCATCTTAAAATGCTATAAAGATTGCGATAGTGTGACACTTCTTCTAAGAGGCTTCTATTTTTCATTTCAAGTTTATCATTTTTACTGAGAAGCTTTGAAGTTAAAATATATTGCGCTCATTGCATCCGCTCCATTCACTCTTATATTTGTATTTTGCTGAAACCAAATTGAAAGCGGAATTGTAAAGTTTCAGACACTGTTCGCTCCACTACATGTGGTTTGAAATGAACTTTCTAATTTCATCTGCTAATGTTTTATAGTTTCATCGTTGAATTGTTCCAGTTTGTTGGTTATTTAATTTGCGATATTTGCGCTTGTTATAACAAATTTGGTGATTTCTGTTTTAATTTTCTGTTTTAATTCGATTTCTGTTTTAATGTGTATTGCAGAAGTTTTTCCCGAATTTTGATATCCTCAATGTTAGTTAATCTACTGACTATAAAAGGAAACTCAAATTTTAAATCCTGACTGCATATAATTACCTCATTTGACTGCGATTTTTGTTCCTTTATTCAGAGTATTCTTAAATAAATCTAATTTCAGGTGCCTAGTTAAATATGAATTATATCACAAATAATGTATCCCTCCAATTGCAATAGATAGGCACATCCTGTCAAAGTGCAGAGTGTTATGTGGTGTTATTCTCGCTATAAATGTCAAACATTGCAGACGTGCCTTTACAGTAGCGTGGCGGATGCAAATATGTTATCCCACCCACACTACAGGGATTACGGGGCATACAACTTGACGTAACTGGATGGAGCCGCGCTTTAAAGGATTGTATACTGTTTGCTTGCACTCTAGTTGATGTACAGGAAAAGAAGGTGGAAAGGAATTAGGCAAGGAGTACTCCAGGGGTGTGTTCTAGGGCCGGTGCTTTATTATGTCTTAATCGTGACGTCAAGAAAGTTGGCATAACATAGATGACATAATTACTTCATCCAAATTGAATATTTATATTGATATCCAATTCCAATCTCCGTCTTATAATACTAAAAAACTGTCTCCTATAATTCCAATCTAAATCAATAACTGAACTGCCAGCGCCCTACAAACATACTCCACAAATAAATAAACAAGAAGGAAGAATCAAATGTGAACAATATTGTACATGCATTGTCCTTTCCCATTCAGAACAAGAAAACGAATCCAATCATACTCGAATAACAAAGTATTCAACGAACCATTTGAAAACGTCGCCATAACAGCGTATTCAATTTAAGTTTACATTCAAAAGTTCCAATACACAAGTACACTTTTATCGTAGTCCGATATCCGAATGGTCCGGATGGCTTGTGTCCGGCTTCTTATTCAACCGGACGCTTACCGGACAGACCTTATCAGACTTATGTTTTATTATGCATGTGTTGAGCGCTATTTATGAATATCAAACCGATAGGGAGATAAATTATTGGTTCCAGAAATGTTTGTTTGGAATTAAATTAGGTTAACGTCCGTGTTTGTGCTATATTGTTTGAATTATGATTTTAAATACTTACACTTTGTAACTGTTTGTAACACATTACACTTCGTAACAATTCGTAACATTCGTAACAATCGGACAGATTAACGTTCAATCTATCAATCCGACTTTATTCAAACTATTTATTTCAAATTAATCGACTAAAGAGACTTGAACTACTAAATTCCACTTTGCCTTTAATCTTTCGCAAAGCTCAGCCACACCACGATCGGTTCAACCATCCTTTACGAACGTCGTCGGATGTCTCTTGGTGACTGATAGCAAACATGCCGTGATAGATGACTGCTGAACGCGTTTACACAATTTGTTACCCATTGATAACACTTTGTGAACACTCGTTGATTTATTGGGAATTTTGATGAGCCAGCTTATCCGAACGTTTTGATATGTTTCACGAATATGCTTACGGGTACAAATTGTAGACTGCATTCTTTACTTTGAACTACATTTTGATCCACACTTATGAAAAAATATATCTACCTGGTGTTATCCATTAGTGTCCGTCTATCATGTGGTTTCCTATTTAAAAATATGCATTGCTTATTTATAGGTCTAGACGAACTGCCGCAAAATATTTATTTATTCCACGTAATAATATAACTTTTGGTGATCTAATTATCATTGTTTCTGAACAAATGTAACAATATCATTTATAATTGCTTCTCTAGTCCACACATCAGCGTAATGAACACGGAAAGCGGCTCCGATCAGACTTAAAACTTCATCAAGTCAAACAAAAGGGCTCTTTCAAACGCCCGTCTATAGATATGCCACTCAATTAAACGCGTGTGCCTTGATACGGTCCCTCCAAATTGTTCCTATGTTGCTTCGTCATTCTCGACTGAAAAGGCTTCCCTAAACGCTGCACTGAATTGGAAGGACACTTGATGAAGTTTCAGCGAATTTTTAAAATGCCTTTGACGACGCCCTTTGATCGACTAATTGAGATTTTTCCAGTTTAACAAGAGATCGCTAGGGAACTGCATTCGAAATGTGCGAGGAATTTATCGATGAAATCGATTTAAACGGTGATATGAAAATTATAATACGGAATTGTGTGAATTAAGAAATGATATACGAATTCAATATTCATTTATGAGGGTATGAAATAAGTTTCATATATTTAATTCTTTATATGAAAAGAGAGATAGACGAGTGAGTAGAGTTTTCTTTTCACAGTAGTAGATAATATAAATATTCAACATCGTCTAAGGAAAGGGTACTTCACTTCTTAACAAATTAATTAATAATTTAAAAACTTATTCAGAACATGATTATAGGAGAAATACTTAGCTTTTCTTTCAATTTCATTAGAAAAGGTTAAATAATTATTGTAGAGGTATGTTATAAGACTTCTTTTCATAATAATTTGTATAAGTTCTGTTTTTGTAACAATACTACTGTTCCAAGAATCGTAAACTGCTCGCTGTTCACAAACCAATTTCAAGACAATCCCAGTAGCCATGTGTCGCACAAAGCGTAACTGAACCGGGAATGCTAAATGAGATTAATAAGTTGTCCTCTTGGACGCCAGTTCGGAGCAAGTTTAGTTTTGGAACTTTGCTACGTTTGGGTCGAAGTTTCTGGAAGCTCGTACTATCACTATGTGAACATGTGTGCTCTAATGTCCATGTGTGCATCTGTGCTCTAGAGTGTCCGTGCCGTTTGGATGTGTGCTATAGTTTCCGTATGTGTGCATGTGTGCGTGCATTGCGCTAGATGCATTTGAGGGATTTGGGAAAGGGATTAATAAGTTCGCGTCTTGTGCGATAGTTTGTAAGTGCGCTGGGAAGTTTGCATGACGTCAGTATGGTGATATTATTATGAACTAGCCTTCGCTCTTAGCGTCTTAGTGTGATTATATATATGCCTTATAGTCTTCCTCGATAAATTTGCTATTTTACACTGAATTTTTTTTTCAAATCGGACTCGCCGGTAACTCAAACAAACTCTTCAGCTTTATAATACAATTATAGCTTATACACAACAAAAAATAGATAATAAATTAGGATAGGAATGAGTCAAATTGAACAGAATATTTCAGTACAACATCGATGAGCTTTTCATTAAAGTAATGAAATCTAGGGCACCGGCTTCAATACAGTCGTCATGAATTTCTTACTCCATTAAAGCGAGTTCTACAATACCCTGCCGTTAACCAAATAGAATGAGGCTCCAAAATGTTCTGTACCTAGCTTAATATTTAGTGTTTGTGTCTATTCTGAGTGACCTACATATTTAATGTGGACGGGCGGCGCGACGCTCATAAATGAATTGGGTACAGCTAATAAAATGATGATCTCATGGGAGAGCGGGAATTTATCGCCGGAGAGATCCGTTATATCGATTTTAATTACTTAGCTTTATTGAATTTTACGTTAGGCTAGCTTGTGATGGAAAGATGCTTTGTGCGTTCGAATTTTGTGAAGTTTTGTAGTAATGTGTTTCAGGACTAATAGAGCTGTTTTAACATTCCCTCTGTTTGCATTTGTATTATAGAAGCTGTGTATTTGTGCTCGTAGATTTGTTAAAAATATAACGTATACACATTTACATTATGAATATTATACTTTTGTTTATACCGATGGGTTATACACTTCATGAAACTATGCCAAGTAAAATTTAAATCACAAGATATACATACTTAAAATATCACAAATTATTTCGTGAAGTGCAAAGAATATTATTTTAAACGTGTAATGCTAATGGAACGCTTAAAGACTAAGTATAGTTTCGCTTAGCATTTATAAGCTTCTTACGTATATGACACATTTTACCACTTACAATTATCCAAACTAAGTACTGTTATAAATGGGAAAATGTGTTCTTAAACGCTAAGTTATGGATCTAAATTAAATTTTGGCACAGAGTCCTGATTTTTCGCTACTTACATAAGCTTTTAGCCAGATGCCACACGGGTGAAGCCTCAAGTAATTAGACTATAAAAAGTAAATGTGTTCGCCAAGCACACGTGTCAGAAGTGAAACTTCTTTTGGCAAGATTCAAAGATACCAAAATCATCGCCTTACTCCATGACGTGACGGTATCGCCATAACCTGACCTTGAAATTTTACTCTCAACGCGCCTAAAGAAGTTTCACTTCTAAATGTTCCTGCCATAAGATTATCCATATGGACTTAATTATTTAACAGCTAAACTTCATCCGGTAATAAAGGAACCACGCGAGTAAAGTTGCATGCTGTTACTAGTATATTTAGTGAATATACTAGTTCTTACTATTAGTCTATCCAAATTGCGCGGGGCGGTACGAAATAGCCAAACAGTGGAACTTGGACTAGAACGGTATCCGAGTCGTGCTGTTCGCTAACTTTCACCTTGAGTCGCACTTGATATATTCAATTAGAATATTGTGTAAGTGCTTTAATAGTTGTTGAGAACACGGTGATAGCTGCGGTTGTTTAAATGAGTGGAGACGTTTTAAATTGATTTGACTGTATGGATAGTGTCAAGAAAGTGATGGTAATCTTGACTATGTCCCTCGAGTTCATATTTGGGCCTTTAGAAATATCCACCGTTCAATTCAGTTTCTATCGTTCAAACATACCTTCATATTTTTTTATCTGTATTAGTAATGTGTTTAAAAAAAAAGGTCTAACCTAATATTCAAAATATTAAATGATTTAGCTACTATCCTGCTTTTAACTAATTTAAACAATTATAAGTTATTTTTATTCTATGTGAATATTTTTAGGTTACTAAAAAACTAAATCTACAAAAAGTACTGTTCTTTTTTTCAATGCAAATATTTTTAGAAACACCAATAAAGTTACTAAGCCCTGCAAGGAATATTTACGTAATGCAAGTCACAACAAAACATAACAAACTCAAAAACCCAGTTCACTATACTGCCTTACAGTAAAACAATTTTTCATTTTTCCCGTCGCCCTCCACGGCAGCTCTTATGAAATGTAACGTTTGGTGAATTTTGTATGAAGCTCCCGTCCCGCCCGCGTTCTAACGGCCATTTCGGTATAATTTGCATCTACCCTACCTTCAATGTATTTCTGTTATTTGAATATTTCAAGCTGATATACTCAGTTCGTGGCTTGAATGTTAATGTGATAAGTGGGGTGGATTGGCAGTAAATATTGTGGAGATTAATGTGCTTTTCTTGTTTTCAGGTAAGCATTGGTGATGTTTGTGGTGATATTTATATTGGGGAAGTTGTATCGGTAACTATTTAAAGGTATGTAAGTAAGTATTTAAAAGTATGAGTAATTCTTTGTAAAAAGTAACGAAAAATAATTGCTTATTAATATTCTCTGTCATAAAAACATTAACTCTCCACTGCTAAATAGTACCTACGTGATATTTGAAGCCATTACCTATCAGCATACCAAAACGAAAAAGTTATGAAGATGACAATGTGAGATAGAAAATAAAAGGAATTTGTCTAAGGGAATTTGAGTCATTCGTAATGCGAAAACTTTTTGGAAATACGCCTCTAATAAGGAAACGTCAACCTATGGAATATTATCCCGCTTCAAGCATATTATAATCCAACCCAGATCTAACTAATCTTAAGATTGAAGATCTGAAGAAGAATTTTATGAAAAATGTAGTATACGTCTTTATCTCGTCATAGTCGTTCGAATTTTAAATTCGTCGTGTCGTGGTCGTGGCGCTGGCTGAAAAAACGATACTAGCCGAAAAAAAAAACAAATGTCAAGTCATATTATAATAAATTCATAGTCTAGCCAAATGTCTTCCCCGGAGATTGAGCGGCGGTTCGCGGCCTTGGTTCCGATATCCATATCGATGGGAAACTAGGACACCGATACGTATTATTACGTACGATCGATATTTTTGCAACATTTTGCGACGTTCAGTCACTCTTTTGTCTTCGTGTGTGATGTTCGAAATTCTAATTTGAAAGTCGATTTTTTGTTTGAATAATGAATCTGTGATTGTTTGTGGCGCGAGCGGATATTATCATACGTTCGGAAACGTTTAAAGGTTTAGAAATCGAATTGTTTTTAGAGTTGTTATACAGTATGATGTTTACGTATTTAAATAATCATTTTAATACCGACAAAGTTCACTGATTATATTTTAATATCGTTAATTAAATTCACCAATTTGTTCGTGCTTGTTTTATGCAATTGACCACAAATTTAATGTGCCGTGAATACTATTGTTGACATTATATTATTTTGTCCACAAATCTTTTGCGGATATGATATTTTTACAATTCATATTATACGTGTCTCGTTACCATTTTCATCGTTAGTTTTCCATTACAAATATAAATTAAATGTCTTCCATTTAACAATAAACTTGCAAATTTTTTATGAAAACTATCAAGCTATGAGCTAATCATCAATTTAGTCATACTATACAGCAGTATCTTCACAACCTAAATACTAATCTATCGGAAAATGGTGCAAAACAAAAACGAGGACTGCTTTATCGAACTGTTTTCGCTACTCTGCGATCAGAGGAAGCCGGTCAAAGGGAGGATCTCACAAAGGAGCAAGGGTGAGTCTGTAGCGATATCTCAGTGTGCAAAGAGTTTGACCTTTTTGGTATATGTATCTAGTGTCTCTTTGTCAGTTTTTGCAGGTGAAATATGCGCTTAACCCTAGAACCGTACCCTGGGGTACAAATGAAAAAAAATTCAGAAAATCTTCTATATCTTTTTTTCTAAACAACGGTTTCTTTTGCGCGTTCGTGTATTTGTTGGGGATGAGGAGACACGTAGATACCGTATTCGATCAGTGGTCAAGCTATTGAGAACACGTCGTACGAACCTGTCGGGGTACTCCAGTACCCCTGGGTACTACGAACGTAAGTATTTTAAGGTTCATTTATTTTATTTTTTCGCCTTTTGGTCGTTTTATTTTATATTTTTTATTGATAAATTTAATGTACAATTATAAGTTTACTGTACATTCATGTTATATACATACTGTTATTGTTAAATAGTGTAGGAATTTGTATTTTCAACAAATTTATGATTTGCTGCATGATTTGAATACCTGAGTTATTCATTTTCTTTTTTTGATGGCAAATGATGGATGAATTTTGATTTTTTGTGGGAGGTGGAATAACAAGAAGAGCTGGTACTTGGTGAGGCATCAAAATATGAACCTGACGAAAAAAATTTAATTTTTTATTATAAAAAACTTCACCTAGAAGAACGATTTCAGTACATAACTTTGCCAATGTCTCTACAAATAAGTAATGGAGATATTTTAGGACAACAATTACCAATAACTGCAGGGACCACTGCTGTTTCAAAATCTGAGATGTAACTGTGAATATCCACGTTAAAATTCCGTCAGTCCCCCACACAGTGCAGGAAGTGAAAACTTTTAATACATTTTGATCACCAACGTAAAGTGTGTGTAAATTGTAGAAAAAATATAAAAATGCCATGATAAATTAAATTATTAGGACCTAAATGAATGTTAAGATGACCTTAATAAGTCAACATTTAATAAAAGTTTATAATCTTTTTGTAATCTTGTTTTTTTCATAGGGGTACACTTGTACCCCTGGGTACCGTTAATGAAATTTTAATATGGGTACGGTTCTAGGGTTAAAAGCTCTGTTACGTTTGTTATTTCGTCTAGATGGTTTTAAATGGTGAAGCATGTTTGTGTGTTTAAGAAGCATGCGTAGTGACTGATGTTCTATTTAAGTGAGAGAAACAAAAATTAATACATGAAATGATGGGATATTTTTAAAGAATAGAACAAAATCTTATAAGCATGCTGAGTGTTATAATAACAAATTATCACGTTAATTGATTATTAAAAATAATTTTGTCACTCTTACAATAAACAGAAATATACAAGCAATAACGTAGAAGAGTAATTTTTACAAATAAATCAGCACTACAATTAATTCTACGTCATTCAATTTTATTATAACTCGAATTCCATCTTGTACCTCACAAATGTTCACAATTCGCGATTAATTAAACGTTGTCAGAAAATTTTAATTAAATTGAACGTGAATCAAGCAAATAGAAAACGACTTCCATCGACCCACTTCCTAGCGTTGTCTTATCTTATTCCTCGACATTGAATAATACTGTATTTATCGTACCAATAACACTGACATATCGCTGCTACGTTATTTAATAAATAAATACTAGGAAAACGTTATTTCTTCGTGATTTGAAAAAAGTATCAAAATAAGTATGTTAAGTTATATTATGCACTTGAAATAACTGACTACTTTTTCAATGTTTTTGTATATATAAATCTTCCCGTCTTTTGAGTGGTTTACGTGTATGTAGAATCGAAAGATCCCAGGTTCGAGATAAATAAAAATGTATCATGTAACAGGATACAGAAGAGCGAAAAATCTAAACAAATATAAAATCAATGTGTTCTATACGATATTCGTAAAAAGATAAAGATTTTGAAACATTATTGATTCAGTATAAGATTTATCAAAACACCAGTCCCCGTGCAAACACTATCAGTTGTTTCACCTAATTGTTGTAGGTGCGGCTTATCACTGATACTGTACAGAGACAATTGATAACAGCGCGCAGTCGCCGCACATCGCTGCACTAAATAACATATTCACGAGGACATACCTAACGAAACTCCACAACCCTAACGCCATTACGATGTAAATATATTCAGTCTGTGTCAATATAGTTTATATTTTATCTGTGCCGTTTTCCATTCTGTGCCGAGCCGCGCGCGGTTATTTGTAAACACTGGCGACGTTGAATAGAATCGAAAACAAAAACCGACCGCAAATTTAATTTTGGAACGATATGTAAACTTTTTAATTTTTGAAATATGAACGTGACAGTGCTTTTGACGTTTGATTTAGTGA
>CAJQZN010026490.1:0-23133 GCA_907164685.1 Colias eurytheme
AAACGCAATACCGTATGTCGGTAAGTATTGGTAATACAATTTAAAATCTAATAGATAAGTAAGGAAGAATATTTTGCTATATTAAAATAGAATATTAAACTATGAGTGCACTATATTAATATGAAACGTAAATTGTAGTTTCTAACGCTTATTTCATATTATTGAATGTTGAAACGAAATAATAATAATAAAAGAGAGACATAATAAACAATAACACTATGAACCTTAGGATTATATAAACGTAGAACCTAATCGGGGCGATTCATTCGATTGAGTTTTCAGAACAAAATATATAAATATAATAGACTTCTATAAAATACAACAACAAAGATTTTGATCTATATTTAATAACCTGCGCTTCTCGGATTCACCCGCGTGGCTCCGCTCCTGTTGGTCTTAGCGTACCTAATGATATATAGCCAATAGCCTTCCTCGATAAATGGGCTATCTAACACCGAAAGAATTTTTCAAATCGGACAAGTAGTACCTGAGATTGGCGCGTTCAAACAAACAAACAAACTCTTCAGTTTTATAATATTAGTATAGATTACTCACTTTAGATTTCCGTCATCATTAAAATAAATTTTATCGAGATAAGAAACGTTAAATAAGGAAAAACTGTATTAGCCCTAGATAGTGCGACTTTTGCGTATTTATTGCAGATGTTAGACAAAACAAACGCAAAAGATATTTTTATAATTCTCAATTTGAGTCCTATGAAAACATCGACTTATCTCAGAAATTAAATATGTACTCAAGCCTCAATTTACTACACAATTTATTTTCCACACTCACTAAGGACAGACTCATTAAGTGTGTCTAGTTAAGAAAATCAATTATCTAAAATCAAAATACATAAGTGAAGTCCCATGTCCCCATGGGGCATTAAACATCTGTTTCACTGGTCGATTTTTGTCTACGGACAAAAAGGTGATCAGCATTCTGTGTCCTGCCAGGCCATGAATTTGTCCACCGAGAATCGAACACAGCATACACTCAAGCATTAACCAAGGACGCGGTAATGGTCTAGTATAGCCACGTTAAATTGTCCTTCTTTCTTAAAATTTAGAACTAATACATTTTTAAAGCATTCAAGATACTCTCAAGGAATTGTCCCTTCCTGAAAGTTCAATATAATATCACAGATAATATAATACCATAGATAATATATTATTAATATTTCCTATATTAAAATTAAAAAAGTATTAAAATGGAAAGTCGTTCATAATGAAAATCCTCTAGCAGTTTATCCAAGTTTATTAGACACAAAGTTTCTATACGATAAAGGGGTGATATTAAAATTTTCATTGACCTAATATTAAATGCCTTTAGATTACAATTTCTTTAATACTTTAAAACTAGAAGCGGTTAAATTTCCTCTTGAGTTACTTTAATTTGTTTATGCTAGGGATATATTATTAAATTATATAAATCTACATCATTATCAAGAGGGTTAAGTATTTCGAGTGTTTGTATGCATATTTCTATGACACACTCTATAGAATAAACTACTGTTAAAAATATTTGCTTATGAGTAAATTCGTTTTTATTTCGTTTAATATTTTTGTTCAATTGATTATAAATTGAAAAATTATAATGTAAAATTGACATAATTTTAACTACAGAGTTTCATGCCGGCTCTTCTTTGTAGACACTGAATTATGTAGTTAAGTATTTTGAAGATTCAAAAGTATACTACCGAAGGAAGTCTAGTTGAAAGAATAAATGTTAGTTCATTTTTTTTTGCACTTTTATATTTTTTACAGATCGTTTTAGATGGTATATCACAGATTAAAAAATAACACGTAACGTTCACTTCGTGTCAATAAAATTGTTTCCTGCAGGCAAATTGGAGGCAAATTGATACAATAAAAAAAAATCTAACTCAAAGTTCTGAAATACATTTTATTCACTCTTCTCTGTCCAGTTTTAAACGTTTTCTATTGAAATTCATTTATTTAGTATATGTTTGTTGGATATAAATCTGTTAACGCAACGAAATTTAATGTATAAATTTTTTGTGAAAATTTAATGTTTTGAACGTTGATAGAACAGTTATTTAAATAAAACACTAGATTACTCTACCTTTTTTGGATACAATTTATTTGTTTATTTTTCAAATGAATTTACTATATAGTTTGTAAAGCAAAATCAGGGTTATTTAAATCTAGTTTCATTATGTAATAATGTATCATAAACAAAATAAAAACAATTCAGATATAGGTACTTCAACTCTATGTGTAAATTCTATCTCTTTGTCATTTTTATTTACATAAGTTTTTATTCATTTCAGGAATGATAGTATCATCATCATTAGCAGGGTTTTTAACAGACACATTCGGCAGAAAGCGGTTTATTGTTTGTGGCTATCTAGGTATATTCTTTTTTACCGTCATTTCTGGTTTGAGCCAAAAATATTACATATTAGTGACGTCGAAGTTCTTCGAGGGATTGTTGTAAGTAATATTTTAGTATTTTTTAATTATTTTAATTTTATTAAGGGATTGTTACACTGTCTATGCTCCTATATCTACCAAGTAAAAGCGCCTTTTAAATCTGAAAAGGGACAGATAGAGCATAATATAATAATGTTTCATAAAATATGATTATTACGAAATAAATATTGTAAGTCCCACCTTCTTTCGGACAAAATATGTATATAATTCTCATCATTTTAACTGAACGATTATCTTAAGATTTAACTTATTGGTCAGTCTTAGTTGCTTACATCCTAATAATGAATATCTTTTTTTTTTTCGTTGCGAATCGAACCAAAGAACGATAGCGCGTTAACTCCTACATAAATAATACATTATTAATTATGTTTTTAATCATTTGTTATTTAAACTTACTTTTAAAAATTTACATGTATTTTATTTAAATAATTCTCGATTCATATTTATACTAATATCTGTTAACATTTAGAAATTAAAGTCTAACGGATTTTAAACGCTATTTATTCGTTATAATAATATTATCCCGACGTTTCACACTTTAATCACCGTGACGCTCACTGCAAAGTGTTCGAAACGTTGGGATACAAATATCAATATAAGTCAAAATTTCTAATACTCATGTTAAGTCAAATACCATAAAATATCTGTTAACATTATCCCAACTCATAAACACGTTATCCAAACAGATTTGCGGCTTCATTCAGTCCATTCTTGGCGCTAACCTCTGAGCTATGCCACAGCGGCATCAGGGATCGAGTGATGCTGGTCCAATCGTCCTTTGTGGCTATTGGACAGATTTCTGTCGCTTTAATTTCCTGGGCAATTCTCAGGTGCGATTGGAGGGATGTGTTGTTCAATGGATACATAAGTAAGTGGACCGTTTTATTCTGGACTGTGTTGAAATGTAGCGAACATTTTGATGTTTCGTTTCTGTAAAAGGCATATAAGTGCTGAAGGAAATGAAGTGAATGGTGTTTCGTTTCTTTATATGATATAATTTTGAGCTTCTTTTATTGAAGTTCATATGGATGTAATTTTGATTTATTTACTTGGATAATAAAATAAGTTATGCATGTATAGTTTTATTATAAAGAAAATAAATACCACACTTTTAGCAAACAGTCTTTAACATTCACGTTCATTTTTAAACTTTTGTTGCGAAGTTTTAAAGTAATATTTTAAAGGTGTAATTTAATATCGTAAACTTTTATGCATTATGCGCTATCGCATAGTTTATAAAAGAAGTGATGATATTCTTAATAGTTCTAGTTGAACAATAATAAGAAGCTGTCTTACAAAATACTATTACAATATTACGTCCGATAAAACATTTCATTTATTTAGTTTTAGCATTTATCTATTTAATTAAATCACAGCACTACATAACCTTATCACTAAATCAATCGAAGCTCTTCTAAATATCATTTTTAGGGTGCTTTTCGATAATGTACGAGGATGTGTAGCGAGGAATGGAAAAGAATGTTTGTAAATAATAGCGTTTGAAGCTAAAGCTAATTGTACTTAGCTTTAGGGCTCTTTCAATTTATGCGTTTCGTATCGGACCGCTGCCGCACGTTTTCCGTGCCGCTAGTTATAACCCGCTGCCGTGCCGTAGCAGTACGGTAGCAGTCCGTTACCAAACGCATCAATTGAAAGCGTAACGGACTGCCGTGCGTTTGTATGCTAGTGCTGTTTTAAATTTATTTGACACCAGTTAAGCCATGGACTCCGACGAAGAAACATTACTGTTAGTGCTCTTGTTGAAAAACATCAAACAAAAAAAAAAAAAAATAAACAAAAACTACGACTCCGTAAAAGAGCATCACCGTCCACCGATGTTTTCGTTAACATGTGATTTTAAGGCTAGCTAAATACACTGTTTTTTAAAACCACAATATTTTTTTATAATTTTGCCGATATATCAACATATCGATAATTTTTCCGCGATATATCAATGCTAATATTGATTTTTTTTAAATATCGATGTATCGATATATCGATATTTTTTTTCATTTTCGACATCCCTAAACTGAACACGTGGGATTTGGGACGTTGCCGTCCTGCTGTCGAGCGTTCGCGGTACGGACGCCGCGCTGTTGCCGCACCGTGCATTTTGTATGAAAACAAACGACCGGCCGTGCGCCGTACGACAAACGCACCGCTTCGGCACTGTAGCGGTCCGATACGAAACGCATAAATTGAAAGAGCCCTTAGCTTCAAACGCTAAACGCTACAAACTTCAAACTAAATGAAGCGATATTACAAACACAAACACATTCCTCGATACATATCCTCGCACGTTATTAGTAGAAAAGCACCCTTACGAAAATAGTATTGTAACCAAAATGTATTGCATTTTTTTAGTTCTTAATACATGGAACTACTATCTCCTCATAATGTCAGTCTGGTCCCTCTGTGCGAGCATCCTATACATGTTTTTGCCTGAAAGCCCTAAGTTTTACGTAACACAGCACAAGTACAATGAAGCGAGAGATGTTTTAATTCGAGTGTACAAAGAAAACACGGGAAAACCAGCGGAAACTTTTAAGGTATAGACAAAATTCGTAATTCATTTGAACATTCACGAAATTTCGGTTACAAGATTACAGTTTTGAAGATTAAAGTTGTGAAAAGGTTTGAAAGTTTTAAGAAATTGAATCTATTTTAATTTGTGATTTTCGATACATTGATCGACCGAAATTCCTTCGTACAAGAATTGGAATTTGTTATTAAATTTTTTGTACTGTAATTAAATATTTTTTACTTCCCACCTCAAAAATAAAATACAAAATTCAATATTTCATATTATTTAGATAAATTCCTATGAAATCTATGATTTCAAAGAAAATATTATATCGTGCTTCAAATTCAATGAGCTTTCAAATAAATTACCATAATTAATTTTTGAGAAATACCATCAATTTTAAATTTAGCAATAACTCATTTGAACTTATCAGAAGTTAGATACGCGCCCGCGGTTTCGCCCGCGTATTCAAAGAAAAACCCGCATAGTTCCCGTACCCGTGGGATTTTCGTGTTAAAACCTTATGAACTTTCTCAGATCTCAAACTATTTCGTAACCAAATTTCATCTAAATTAGTTCTGTGGATTTTTTTATAACTAAACAGACCAACGAGCAGATGGGTCACCTGATGGAAAGTGATGCCCGCCGCCCATTCGCGATGTTATAATATTATGTTATTATGAAGGATTGAAAAAAACAGACATACATACCGATAGACAGTTACTTTCGAATTTATCTATATGTAGGGATGAACAGAAAAATAAATTAATAATCATCAACCAATATCGTTACCAAAAATAAAAATAATCTATGCTATTTACAGTATGTCAACTTATGGAAAGATGAAATGAAACAAGCTATAGATGAGACTCCGGAAGGCGAACATAAGAGCCAACTATCGGCTGGCTTTGAGAATATCAAACCGCTGTTTCGACGGCCTTTGTTGTTGTATCTATTGCTTTTCTGCTTTATAAACTACTTCACAATGACGCAGTGAGTAAAACTTACCCAATTTTCGATTGATATGAAGATAGTACCTACTTATATACATTTAAGGTTTTTTACCCTTATTGCATACCTATATGAAGGTAGCATTGTTATAAATTTAAGGATTTTAAATAGACTTGATTCGTTATATTCCTAACTAGGTTTCCTTCCGCGGCTTCAAAATATCTCTATACCAAATTTCATGAAAATTGGTTCAGTAGTTTAGGCGTGATTGAGTAACAGACAGACAGACAGAGTTACTTTCGCATTTATAATATTAGTATGGATTATCGCTTCTAACACTACAACAGTGGCGTGAATAGAAAAATTTCGATAAAGCTGATTCTTTATAGGAATTAAGTACTTACATATTATTATTTTTTCATAATTACAATAATTATTGCACAAATTAAAAAAGAGTGTGTGGGCCGAGCCCACGTGTCAGAAGTGAAACTTCTTTGGCAAGATTCAAAGATACCAAAATCGTCACCGTACTCCATGACGTAATGGTATTGCCATGACGCGACCTTGAAATTTTAGTTTCAACGCGCCTAAATAAGTTACACTTCAAAATAAACTGCATTATATTTTATGATATTATATGTCTTGGAAAACCAAAAATATCAATTTCAACTGCTGTAACCAAGCAGTTGAAATTGATATTTTTGGTTTTATGGCATTCAAATGCTTTATAAATATAATTTTTCTATTCTTTATAAATGGGTACACCTGCAGTGTTTAATATTCACAGGAATTTCAACCTGAACACATAAACAGCTAATCAAAGAGACATAATTCCTAAGAAATTTACAATATCTCGTTTCCAGATACAACGTTCTTCGGCTATGGTTTCCACAACTTTCTACAATAGTGGAGAACTACAGACAGAATGGGACTGAAGATTTATGTGTCATGTTGGACGCATATACCCATGATCTTAGAATTAAAGTTAATCTGACAAGTGTGGACGAAGTGTGTGTGCCGGTATGTACCTATGCTTCTTAAAATGAAAAACAAAAAAGACCTGTACTTACAGGTGATTTGAAAATGTCCAAAGATTTATAAATTAAGATTTTGGTATCAAATGCCTACAAAATCAATATAACTGGAAAAACGAAAACTCTAAGTCGAACTAATTAAATATGACATGCAGATCTTCACTTAAAAAGACCATCACAGAAGACAATAAAATGAAACATTTGCTTGACCATTTTGAAATATTATTTGCATCAGAAAACTTCAAGCTGTTTTAGATAAGACCTCTAGTGAGATTCTACACTTTAATGTGTTTTCTATATTTGAAAATGGAGCGAATGTAGCAAAAATGTTAGATCTTTCATATTCTTGACTATATTAACGTAGAACCGATCTGCCTCAGGTTTCAATTTGGTTCATTTTATCGGTATCATGGCTTTACTCTCTTATCGGAAGCTTTTAAGGATCGATTTTGACAAAGCCGAACCGATTTAGCTGGAAAGAGCTTAGTTTATACGTAGTTTATTAAAGTGTCCACTACGAGCAAATATTTAAGAAAATTCTCCAATGTTCAATATTAAAATACTACTTATAATCTATACTTATATTATAAAGCTGAAGTTTGTTTGTTTGAACGTGCTAATCTCAGGAACTACTGGTCCGATTTGAAAAATTATTTCGGTGTTAGATAGCCCATTTATCGAGGAAGGCTATAAGGCTATATAACGCTATAGGCTATATAAAGACCAACAAGAGGGGAACCACGCGGGTGAAACCGCGCAGCGCGGCTAGTAACTGATATTTATCACTGTGAAAAAACCATCAATGTACCAAGGTTAAACAATAAAAAGTTTGAAAGAAGAAAGAAAGATCATTTATTTAACTCCACAAAATTGCAATAACATGACTAGCACACAATACAATTAGAATAAGTCAATACAATTCAAACACAATAATAAATTTACAGTAAAATTAAAATTGATATAAAGCTAAGAAGTGCGTTATCTATATTTTAGTACACTACATGATATGAGTTACTACGTGGTTACTACCTAAACCTAACTACGTTCATTTAATTTCCACCAATTTATAATTCTAACTTTGCATTTGCAAAGCTTTGTTCATTAATCGTTACAAATTGCAGGTACGGAGCGGAGACGAAACATATCTAAACACAGTCATATTAGGTTGTATCTGTCTAGTACCATTTATCATCACGAGCATCCTAGTGAATAAGGTCGGCAAGAAGAACCTATTCCTCGTCTGCGGTTTATTATCTGTGGGCTGTACGATTGCCCTGAGATGGACTGTGTCTAAGATTCTATTGGTATCGTTATTTTCAACTGACGTATCTACTGCGCAGACTATGTTGAGTTTAACTCAAGCTATGGTCCTGGAACTATTCCCAACTAGTTATAGGTTGGTACAAAGTTTAGTACTAGTAAACTTGCTATGAATATTTGTATATAACTTCGTTTAATTAATAGTTAAATACTTAGTGTCGGTGAAGTTTCGTATGCGGATGATTTATCAATGCTAAATTTAATAATTTCGTTAGAAAATTACCTTGAAGTTTTTACGACATAAAACTTATATTATCATTACATCAAATATAGCTAAACGATTTTGGTTTGACAATTTTTTTTAACAGACTTATATTTAATTAACCTAAAGAAAGAAACAAGACCTAATCTTACCTGTCTGGCCGAAATTTCATTCCATCAAGTCTACAAATTAGGTCCCAAAAAACTGACACTAACATTCTCATCAATTATACTTTTGCTCAGAAACAGCACAATAAACAGATGTAGACTGGACTGAAGTTGATGAATTACGTATT
Organism: Colias eurytheme; assembly: GCA_907164685.1. Taxonomy (NCBI): domain Eukaryota; kingdom Metazoa; phylum Arthropoda; class Insecta; order Lepidoptera; family Pieridae; genus Colias; species Colias eurytheme. Next base: position 8,783 of record CAJQZN010026490.1, read on the forward strand.
AAGTAGGTAATAACAATTATTTCAGGTCGCTCGCAATGGGTCTAATTATGACGGCTGGTCGTATGGGAACGTTGGTTGGTAACGTAACGTTCCCAATTCTGTTGGACTTGGGGTGTGTGATACCATTATTCACTTTATCTGCACTTATGTTAGGTGAGCTTATCTTTATAACAATTATTATTATATATTAGTTGTGTACCGCGGCTTTGCCTACGGTACGGAAAGATTGGTTGAATCAACTCAGAATACTTTGTGGGCTCATGTTTCATGTTTGTGGGCTTTGTAGGCATTTTGATGAAGACCATCATATTCATAGATTACGATTTAATACAAGACATACATCATCATCATCATCATCAGCCCATATACAGTTCCCACTGCTGGGACACGGGCCTCCTATGAGGGTACAGACCATAATCCACCACGCTGGCGAAGTGCGGGTTGGCGGATGTCACATGTCAACGAACTTTTGATTTTAAGACATGTCGGTTTCCTCACGATGTTTTCCTTCACCGTTCGAGCAATGGTGATGTTTCAACATGCGCAGATAAATTGGAAAATCAATATATTTCCTGCGCGCTCGCCTGGTCTCGAACCCCGGACTTATCGATTCGAAGTCCGAGGTCTCACCACTGAGCCACCACTGCTCTAAAGACATACATACAAATAATCATTTGATATATATAATATTTGGACTAAAAGATACCGTAACCACTTTCTTGTTATATTGATTAACACTTAAACGTAGAGCCGAGAGATCAATTTCGTTCCCAGAGGGATTTATCCAAAAGAGACAGTACGCAGAAGACCATTAAACTATCTCTCTGAAATGAAAATCGATCAAGAGATGTCACCCATCCATCTTGTGAGATGTTTCTAATAAGACAGTATAAACTTAGGCCAGGAGATACTGACAGAAATTAATGGGTCATTTGTACCAGTCTGGCGGTTCTTCAGGTGTACGCAATGACAAAAATAAAAATGATGGAAACTTGTAGCCTTATTATAAAACTTGCTGTGTGTCCACAATAAATTCAGAGTTAGATTCTAAATGTGAATTGCTGATTTACATTCGAATATCATTTAAAATTAATTAATTTTGTTTTCAGGTAATTGTATAATGGCGTTATTTTTGCCCACCAAGAAGACGTAGAATTAAAGAAGAATTTAATTTAGTATTAATATAGTATTAGTGTAAATGAGAAGTTGTTTTCATAATAAATTATTTTATTTTAACCTTTCTTTGTTTTTTTTTTGTGAGAAAGATTCCTACATAGCATTACAAATTACAAATACAAATTACCTACCTGTTTACAAATTTGTTTTGTTCAAATTTGCAAACCACGGTGACTTTTTTAGTAAAGTTACCTCTTTCATAATCGGTAAATGCCGGTTAATCGAAAATCTCACATACAACTCTTTTTCAAATATTATGAAAGAAAAGCTTTAATTTTAAAAGTTACGAACAATTAATTTAAACTTGTTTAATGCATAAATTCAAAAGCTATTACACTACAGGTAGGTACCTATTTCAAATTCTACACCTTTTTCAAATTTTTCACTACATTATTTCTGTCTGGCAAGCATTTTTTTGTTTTCCAAGCGGATCCTACGCAAGCTAGCAGCAATAAAAATGTGACCACAAGCCAGCACACCAATAAACCCGACTCAGTAAGAACTTAATTAAGTTTAACACCCCGGTTCGCTCGCACGGAAGCGATTTGCACACACCATTGACTGGTGGATTATATCTGATAGTTTCTAGAAACGATGCCTGTATTTTTTGCAGTGCACACATTTATGTTGCGTAATGATGTGTCACAAATGACATGCAATATTTGCTCGTACTTTATCTTTTTCCAATTGTCTATGCTGGGTGCTTTTAAAATATGTGTTAACACAAAAAGGTTTAGAACTGAATTGAACATACAATAAAGAGCGTGTGTGCCGAGCACACTTGTCAGAAGTGAAACTTCTTTGGCAAGTTTCAAAGATAACAAAATTGTCGCATAACTTGATGACATGACGGTATTGCCATAATCTGAACTTGAAATTTTACTCTCAAAGCGCCTAAAGAAGTTTCACTTTAAATAATGTAATTGGTTTATTTAGTAGGTCCGTTTTTTTATTTAGTATCACAAAATTGTCGCTATGATTTAAACATAAGTTTAGTTTCAGAGCATTTTCAAATGTCATAATATAGGTATGTAGGGAATAAATACAATTTAATATTTGATAATGTTCTTTTCTAATACTAAGGTTCTAATTTACCAGCATAACTTTTATGAAGATTTCTAATTTAAATTAAAAAAGCAATGTAAACCAGTGTACACAATATCATATTCATAATGCGAAAAAACCCTCGCGTTTTTGCATCAAACTTCGTATTATGTTGAAGTATAAAATGTGATTCTCTTCATATTGAGTTTCAGCTCCGCCAGACCGTGTTATGTAGACGTGTACATTAAGATGTACTAAAGTGCGATACGAGTTTTTCAAACATAAATCTTGTTTTGGACCTTATATTCTACACAATAAGGTGCTTTTTTGTAAGCAGTTCCTTTTATTAGTCCAATATAGCAAGATAATCTCATAAGCATTTTAAATTTGCTGACAACCCGAATGTCTGAAACAAAGACTGAAAATCTAACAAACTAAAACCGATTAAAACTATATTATAGGATACTATGTAAGAGAAATCACGGTTAAATCTAGTAGAAGATGATTTATTTTCAACCGATGAATTGCATGTATCATTTGAAATTCTAACTTAATATTATAAATGCGAAAAAAAAACATGTCCATCTCTTCTTTGCGCCTCAAGCAGTGAACACTGCTCTGATTTGGATGCAGTTGGTACAGAGATAGCATGACACCTGAGAAAGGATATAGGATAGGTTTTATCTCAGGAATTAATCGGAAATGAGAACTATAACAGCGCGGGCGAAGCCGCGGGCGGAAAGCTAGTTGATAATCACTCAATGAGCCTATACTGAGAATTCTGAGTCATTTTAAGTATTAAATTGAATCGATGAATATAGGAACGTATTTATAACGTATGTTTTTACCTGATATTTCCGTGAACTTCCATATATTCATCTTTAGGGCTTCGCGTTCAATTTACTTCTAGTAAGCATCTCATTGGAGATTAATTTAGAAGAGTTAAAATTGGATTCGGAGTAAATATAGCTAATATTAAATCAGTATTATTTGCACGTGCCTTTGAAAGTATTAAGGGTGTATAGACGCTTGAGAAAAATTGCTTTTTATATGCAAATCTTGAAGACTTTCGAGTTTATACGCTGTGTATTAAAATATTCCAGAATAATTATTAGAAAATTAAACTTTGATCTGGTACATGTGAGTGACAATTACAATTACCTGTAAACGAAAAAAACTACATAATATAATTCGTATAATTCGTGACGGTGCATTTACATCCAACAAGCGAATGCTCATTGCGCCACTATGTCAAATTATTTTAGTGTAAACGTTTTTCTTTCGTTGTTCTTAGTGCGTTCGAAAAGATTCTATGCAATGTTCTAATACTGAAGAACACTGAATACAAGTTTTCGTTTACACTAAACGATGCTCTATGCTCTATCTCTAGCTCTATATTCGTTTTATGTAAATATATCATAAGAATAAAATAATTATGTATAACGCATTATTAATATAAATAGGAAATTTTCGTTTATTTGTGCTCGGTATTGATTTTACAGTTCACAAGGATAAAAACGTGATTCAAATTAATTTTATCTCAAGTAAAATTATGACGAAAGATTTGGTTTTTGTTTATTTGTATCGGTTCAACTCAAAGGTTTTTTGATCGGTTTGAATTTATTTTACACTAAGAAAGCTACATCTTTTCCGAGTAACTGAAAAGCGCTAGTTTAAGATGAAACTGAAATATAATTTCAATCGTGTTTTCTAAGTCTATGAGCCTATAAGCCTATGAGGCTGAGATTTTTTTTTGTACACAGTAACAGATATTATATTGCTTTTTTTATAACGTTTTCTTAAATGCGTAAAGGAGAATGCGAGTGAAACCGCGGGGCACAGCTAATATTCTCTATAGCTGTAGGTAACGCTGTAAGGCATTCCATGTCCTCGTCATATTTGTCTGCAAAGACTTTCCTTTGTAACTGATGACAGCAAAGGGTTTCTTAGTCACATGAATTCTATCTTATTTGCACAATACGTCTGTTCGACCGTCTTATGTAGAGGTAGATGACAGGTGAAGTAGGTATGAGCCGTTTAAATTTTGTATACGAAAATAGCTTTCAACCTAACACTGTGTAGGCTATAGCTATTTAATCATTGATATAACTTTTAAGTCTTTACTTTATATTACTTTAATATCCTAAGGTCCCTAGCTGCTGCTGGGGCAAAGGGCGTCAATAGTACTCCGCCATGCGTCTCGATTTTGGGCAGCTCGTTTTATCTACATAATTTTTTAATCTGAACCATATAAACTTTTTACTATTTTATATACACAATATCTTACTACTATTAGGTACCATTTTTTGTAATATCAGGACAATGAACCTTCTAATATTTATTTACTGATATACATGTAACATGATAACTAGTTCATATTTTATTTCATACCAAAATCATAACGTTTACAAAGGAACGAAACCCAGGCTTATCCAGCTAGTTACAAGATCAGCGAAAAATCGGCTCATCTCAAATAGTTTCTGATCCGATCCCTTATCTGTCAATATATTCACGTCTCCCGTAAATAAAAGCCAAGACAATATTCCTCTGAATTATGAGGTGACCCTTGCCCTATATGCCTCTAACCTATAAAATTATTGTATACATTCGATATGGGAAATAAAGGCTATTGTGACGTCATTATAGTGATCGAGTATGGCTAGAATCAGCTTATGTGTCCTCTTCACTATGGGCAGCGTTGGGCAAGTAGAGGCAATCACGATAGTGTATAGAGGGCCTTAATGTTTGATCAACCATCATTGTAGATGTTTATTTATTTATTGAAGTAAAACTTCTTTGGGCGCGTTGAGAGTAAAATTTCAAGTCGCGTCATGGCAATACCGTCACGTCATGTAGTCAACGATTTTGGTAGCTAAAGAAATTTCACTTCTGCCATGTGTACTCGGCACACATGCTCTTTTTTAAATATCTACAAATTGTCATTAACTACATTTTTAATTGTTTCTTGCAGTTTATAATCGGCGCTGGTCGATCATCGAAGTAATGTTGGTCAATGTTTGTTTCCACACAATCGCCGAATTGAATCGCACATTTGTTGGGCCAACGCTGTCGATTGTGAAGATGGCCCATTCGGATTTGTGATGTTTGCGATTGGTCGTCGCTTATCGCTCTCTGATATTGGAGAGAGATTGTATCTGCTATCAACGGGTTATGTTTATTGGGTGCACAATTTTGATGCTATTTTGTTATTATGTTGTACTTATTCAGAATATGGGAGATGTTCAGAGAAGTTTTAGATGGTTTTGGTTGAAGTGGTTTTAAAATAATTGTTATTACTTATTTATTATATTTTACGAGTAAATAGGAATGCTTATCATTTTCTGTTTTTAAAATGTTATTTTCTTCTGAATAACTGAGCATGAGTCCAAGCATTTCAGTCAATCAAATATAATGAATTAAGGGTTAGGATAACATTTTGTGTTAAGATCACGGACACTTGTAAAAAATTGATACAGGTACAACTTCCAACATCCTTAATTTTTGTTACAAAAATCAAAACTCTAAGTTGTTGTGACCATCGCCAACTTTGAAAATATTAACCCCGGTCCACACTCAGAACTTATATAAGTTCTAAACGTTAATTTACACCCTTCCACAACATGAAATTCACAAATGCCCAGGAATCTATGCAGACAACCTCTATTTCAACAGAGTTACTGTTATCTAGTAAACAAATTACATTTGTAACTGACAAAATAACTCGCAAACTCACCATTCACAATCATATTAATGGCGAGATATTTTTAAACAAAACAAATTTAAATTTAGCTCCCAACAAAGTTTCCCGGGGTCGGTTGCTGTCCGCAAAACAATTTACAAAGTTGCGCATCGTTCTGAAGTTCCGGTAATTGTTTTATCGCGGATGTGTAATAAAAATTATGAACATTTTTAATTTATGCGCTCCGTGGTTTGATATAGCCTTGGAGTTTCACCTTGCTAAAGTTCTTTTTTTAGGGTTCCGGAGCAAAAAACGGAACCCATAGAGGATCACTTCGCTTTCCGTCTATAAGTCTGTTACCCTTTTTCTCAGGAAGGCGTAGGGGTATCAAACTGAAATTTATATTAGGTACTCAAGTCTACTTGCCAGCGCAATCAAAAGGTTTTTGTCTTTGTTTCACGTAACAAACCACGGTTGTTGTATCTAGAGATAGTCTGAAAGCTAGAGAGATAAATAGGCAACTTTTAAGAGTGGTCAAAGATCTCATTCTCATAAGAATCTCTTAATAGTGCCAAGCTACTAGTTATTATTCTGTGATAGTGCGGATGAAATAGCGGGTATAAGCAAGTAGCTTCTATAATATGTATTCGTGTTTATTTCAGTGCATCCTCGCGATGATATATTGCTTGTTATATGATATGTTGTTCTTGTATTACGACGCAGATTTGTCAAACATGTGGTTATCCAGTGAAATGCGAGTCAGCCAGGAAGATAGTTGTTAAAATTAGATGGTTGGGTTTCTATGAATTTTAAAATTATTATATTGTTTAATGGGGAAGGAAGTGTGACTCGCTAAATGGCAGTTAGCCTTCGGTATACATCTACACGAGCTTTTCCCTACGATATGTATATGAACATTTTTAAATAGCTTGCAGCAATAATCGTTTTGTTAAGTAACATTGTCATGTAAATTATTTTCATGAGTTATTGAAAATCGAGATTTACATGATAGATGATGGACATAAAGACTAAATACTCTTACACATCACTTTTTCTCATAACCTATATTTTTCAACCCAAAAGCCAATTGCCATTGAAGCCAAAGAAGGCAGCAGTGTTAACATAATCTATACTAATATTATAAAGCTGAAGAGTTTGTTTGTTTGAACGCGCTAATCTCAGGAACTACTGGTCCGATTTGAAAAATTATTTCGGTGTTAGATAGCCCATTTATTGAGAAAGGCTATATATCATCACGCTAAGACCAACAGGAGCGGAGCAATGCGAGTGAAACCGCGGGGAACAGCTAGTTGAAAATAAAACACAAACACACCCAATGTACTTTATTTTCATGTCATTCAAACTTGTAATTATATTTTAAAATACAAGATAATAGCTGTAAGAAAAACTAATTTATGGCCGTATAAAAACATTCACAAGTACCCTTTTACACAAAAAGGGTTATTAGTACGTCAATATAAAAGTGCTCTAGTTATATTAAAATGAATATGGTTCAGTTAATGCCAATTTATGGTTTTAATTATGTCTTGTCACGCTTTCAGCATTGTGACTGTTAACAGGACATTAGAATAACTATTTAAATTACTTTTGTTTGAATGTAAAGTTTTTAATTTGAATACATTATTATGATAATGAGTGAAATTAAGGTTTGAATGCATGATATTGTTTATTTTCATAATTAATGAAATGTATGAATATTAAAAAATGCTTACATGTGATCATTGACATGTGAAATAGAGGACTTTGTGATCCGTGTATGGTTTACCAACACCAAAACTTCGCTTTATCTACATCTACACTAATATTATAAAGAGGAAAACTTTGTTTGTTTGATTGTAATGAATAGGCTCATAAACTACTGGACCGATTTTAAAAATTCTTTCACCATTCGAAAGCTACATTATCCACGAGAAATAAAGGAGGTTTTATCCCGGAAATTCCACGGGAACGGGAACTATGCGAGTTTTTCTTAAAAACCGCGGGCGGAGCCGCCGGCGGAAAGCTAGTAATAAGTAAAGTAGATGATTTATAATAAGTATTATATTCTCTCATATAACTGCATTTATTGATCGATATTGAGTTGATAATAAATTACAAGTTCCTATTGATTGGAGCAATTGCCAATTAATTGAGGGTAGTTAGTAGAGTCGGATATTGATAACTCAATGGCTATGCACCGAGGTATCATTGTTACAAATTATGTATTCAAGGCGGAGATTTATAGCAGATATGAAATATGTTATCTGTAATGATATTTTATACAGATAAAGAATTTGGATATTTTTGTTATAATTTTTCTATTAACACTCTTTACTTTTAAAGTATCGTAATTTATGTAATAATGCCTCGTGTTTATTAAGAGGCAAAAAATCCGGTTTATTTTTTGATTTTATACAAAATAATTTTATCCTCTCCAAATTATGGAACTTCTTGCTTCAAAGAAGTCATCATCACTATTGTAACATACTAGCCGTTCGAACCGCGTTAAAATGAAATGAAATGTATGCCTATGTGACTCAAAAAAAATGTAGTTTTCTGCCGGTAAAAGAATTTTTGAAATCCGACCTGAACTTTCTGTGTGAAAACATTACAAATACATACAAAACAATTGTTTCCTCTTTATAATATTACTTAAAACAGACACAGCTAGTCCCTAACATAATCACCCGAAGGGAGTCAAGATTGTAGTAACGAGGCAGATCCTGCAAGGAGACGACTTGTGCCTTTTTTATCTCAGTCCCTGAGGACCTGTCTAATATGGCGTTTTGTTTGTCAGCATTCTACTGTCATAGAGAATGCGAAATGTTTTACGTTTATTTTGTACCAAAAGGCTTTAGATGATAACGTTGGAGAGAAACTCAATCCATCATTCGATGTATCAATATTTTCATGTGTGAGGTATTGGTTTTTTGTATTAATGTATTGTTTTGTTCGTGATAAGTAAAACCTACGACTTACCTAGCTTATTTAAATGTATGTTTATCTTTATTTGCTTTCCGCTGGCGGCTCCGCCCGCGGTTTCAAAGAAAAACTCGCATAGTTCCCGTTCCCGTGGAATTTCCGGGATAAAACCTATCCTATGTCCTTTCTCGAGTTTCAAAATATCTCTATACCAAATTTCATGCAAGTTGGTTCAGTAGTTAAGGCGTGATTGAGTAACAGACAGACAGACAGAGTTACTTTCGCATTTATAATATTAGTATGGATTATGTTGATCCGCCTTTTCAGCATAATATATTAACTATTTAACAACTCATTTATTTCCCTCAGTGTTAATTGTAAATCTACTCGATTTATGTAAGTCCTGTGTCTCCGCATAATCTTTATTATTTGATTGATGAACAATATCCTTCTTATAGATATAATGCTGAGAATCTATCGCAGTAAAGTAAAGTATCGCATAAATGGTAGTAGAATAATTCATTTTACTTATTTTCGAAATACTTTATTCCTGTTTTCTATAAGTACCTGTAACAAATGAATACGCAATACTAAAATAAAATATAATAATAGCTTAATACGATCAATAAAATCCATTAATGTTAAACTAGTTAGGTACTTTATTCAAGAACATGTATGTCATTTTGCAAGCAACTTTACTTGATATTCTTATAATGGCATCTCTTGAAGTCTTATCTCGAGCACAAACGTTTGATCATAATCACATTTGCCTCGTTCCGTGGAGGAAAATCTTCATAGCGTTATGTTTACCTGATTCAACATTTTTAGTTTTCTACAAAATATAAAGAAACACGGGTAAGTGGTATGTAAAGGCAAAAGTCACTTTAAATAAATAGGTGGGCTGAGTATATAACGGTGAAGGAAAACATCGTGAGGCAGCCGACATGTCGAAGAATCAAAAGTTCGACGACATGTGACATCTGCCAAACCTTTAGTTCGAATTTACCTTTGTGTACTTATAATTAACAAAATAAATAAAATAGGCAATAGTCTGTTGAAATTCTATAACATGAGATAAACTCTCAACTGCTGTACCGATTTTTATTATGTTTTCACGAATGGATAACGTGATTCTCAAAGAGTTTTTACCACCTAATTAGTTAAGTTTTACAAAACGCAAGCAAAGCCGTGGGCGGTTATCTAATTATAATGTAAACATTCTATGACGTATATAGAATTTACGAGGTTAAATTTCCACACTGTTAATTTGCTATTAGTAAACTAATTAGAAACGCATCCATTCAGACGATTACTGTTTACATGTTTGCCGAAACTATCTCAGTGTGAAATCGCCTTATTTGAAGCGTTTATTTATATGTGCATTAGAATAAATTATATAGTTTATTTCAAGCAACGTTGAACGCTGTTTGATTTATTTTGTGTATCATTTGTATTAGTGTAAGTAAGTATATTTAGTCGAGAAGAATATATTGTGTTTGTGCTTATGTATCTAAGCGTAATTTTATTTTCAGTAAAGCTTTCGCTCATTGTGAGTAAAATATTCATACTTTGTAAACAACTCACTAATGACTAAAATATATTTTATAAAAAGTAGATGTACAGCTACATTTTTTTTTTACTTTCTATATGTAAAATAAGCTATTGCATAGCTTCTATCGCGGGCCTTGAACGCGGGGACCGAATCCAGAAATTTAGTAACGAAAAACCTCACGCTCCCCACGGGGACGGGCGCGGAGGTGTGGCTTGAAGGCATAGCATGCAACAGCTTTACCGCGGCAGTCCCCGAGTGCCACACGTCTTTTTTTATATATTATTATTAGAACCATACTTCAAATACGTCAATTTTAATAAAAATAATGTATACCCATTACCCATATAAAACGACACGCTAAATATTATCCATTATTAAATAAAGTAGGTAATTGATATTCCACATAAACAAATCAACATTTGAAACCATATAATATTTCAATATACATTAATACCTATAGACTCGCTTCTCTGAGAAATATAACGTGACAGGTTTCACACGTCGAATTACGATATCTCTCAAGAATATCTTGAAAATCGCAAACACTTCACTTTATAACATCTCTTATATAAATGCTTGAAGAATATATGTATGTATTTCAATATTAGTATTTTACGTGGGATTCTCATTACATTACTTGATTGTAATTACTGACGTTCATCATCATCTCATATTTGTATACTAACGCCTCTTATAAGCCTAGTATAATAGAATGTATAATTGTATAATCGACCACACTGCTCAAAAGCAGGTCGACAATAATTGTAATATTTCCCCACTTAACAAAAAAAATACGTGTGGCACTCGAGGACTGCTGCGGTAAAGCTATTGCATAGCATCGCATCGCTGTGCCGGTTGGAGTGGGGGGTGTTAGGTTTTTTCGTTACGGTATTTTTACATTCGGTCGCCACGCTCAAAGTCTGAGATAAAAGCTATGCAATAGCTTTAAAAAAAAGAAGTTGACAATTGTTACATGTCGATCTTTTTAACATGCTTTTGCTTCACCGGTAGGTATTTGAATGTAACCGACTCTATACTCTTTATTTCTATTTGTCTCTTCTTGTATGTGTTCATGTTAGGACTGAATTGTTTTTAATACGATGATTAATGATTCACTTAACTATAGACGATTCTGTAGAACACCTATTGCTGCCATTTTGTCCCTTATATAACGGACATAGTCAGGGCCTGAGAAAGTTGATAAATGTTTACAATACAACTAATTACTACAAAGATATTATATTATAATCTTAATATATATATAAATCTCGTGTCACAATGTTTGTACTCAATGGACTCCTAAACCACTTGACCGATTATAATAAAATTCGCACGCCATGTGCAGTTCGATCCAACTTGAGAGATAGGATAGTTTAAACATGTAGGTACCACGGGCGAAGCCGGGGTGGACCGCTAGTAGAATATTAAAACACAAAATTTACAAAGGAAAATAATGAAGTTTATTAAATATAAATTAAACTGACCATTTAATATCTCAAGTTGCTACATTTTATAAATCCTTTGACTTGTGATTTAATTAACATAAAACTTACCTTGATTTTTTCTGATTACATTCTCTTATTAAATTTCATTTAGGACGCCTTCCAGTCAAAGCACCTGAAAAAGAAAGAATAAATTCATTATTGTTCAAAGTAACAAAAAATACAGAAGTAAACACCATTTTCATTATATTTTTTATGAATTCTTAATATTTTAAACATTACTGCGATGAAACCAAAATCTAGTTTTTCTTATATTATGTAAATCTGGTACATAAGCTACTAGCAAGTATCCCAAAAATCCATTTACTGGTTTTTGCGTAAAAGAGTAACAAACATCCATCCATCCACACAAACTTTAGATGGACGGAAAAAAATAAATAGAAAATACACGCTCGTACATTTCCATGTAATAAATGAATGTGCAAGTTCATACAAAACTATGGTTCAATAATTTGATATGAACATGATAAATAAATTCATAATTGACACGACACGTTCTATATCTTGAGAAACTTATGAACTTCTACACGGATTTTTATTTATTACCTACTAGCAGTTCGCCCTGTATTCGCCTGATTCGTGTTTACTATAATATAATAGACCAACTCTGCTCTAAAGGTTTTTTTGGACTTTCCATATTCTTTATAGCTTATTCCATAGAGCATTGTCTAATTATACAGGGTTACTTGTAAAACACCAGCAACCTCGCAGGACAAGATAGCAAACATCATAAGTAACATTTTGTTCTACGACTATTGGCATAACGCAATAAATTATTTTTAAATGATTTTTAAGCTATTATTGTACTGTCCTAACATTTGTAAGTTTATGTTCTATTCATTATCGAAAGGACGACGCGACGCCCGCGCACGCTATTTCCCCCTCTCGTTCGCTTCTTGTTTACGTAATTTTTGGGATGCGCGTAGAGTTTATAATATTCAAACGGAAAATTAAATGAATATTTTTGTATGAAAATAAAATCTAACAAATTATCAAAAGTCTTAGAACAAATGTTGTTACTTATGATGTTAGCTATCTTGTCCTGCGAGGTTGCTGGTGTTTTACAAGTAACCCTGTATATCCAATTATCCAGTTATAAATTTTCAGTGTTGTAAACGTATGAATAAAATTAATTTGATACTGTCAATTGTGTTTGATATTATCTGCTCAAATTCAATTTGCACTAAATCCTTCACAACGAAGTATTTATATTTGAACTATTTTTGAAATATCTATCCTGTTTGCGAAAAATTATCAGGAAATTAGTTGAAATAATGTTTTTAAAAACAATTTACTATTGTTTGATGATATTAGACTATCTTTTCAAGATTCTACATACAAACTACGGATTTTCATATTAATAACTATTTCAACACATAATATTTCGTTAAATGGCAAAGTGACATGAAAAGAACCTTCGTCTTTTTAACAGAAATAAAATAATTTTATTAAAAATTAAACCGTTTATAAGCTGTCTTCGTGTTATGTGTGGGTTTTTATTTTATGAAGAGGTATTACCAAGCTCGGGACAAACCCTTTCATTATATCCGGATTCAAATGTAAATATTCCGTATTTTAAATCCATGTTAAAAAGTATATGAACTAAATAAAAAAATAAAAAAGGTATGAAATGAAAAACATATTTTATTTAAAAGCTAATTTCGAGTGCCTCTAGCATAAAAAGGGTTGATGCGTGCAAAATTAAAAATGTGAGTCTATAAAAATACACATGCAATTTAAACACGAACCTTTTTTACAATTTTTAAGCAAGCAAGCAAAAGTTATTTTTATTATCAGCTACTTCCAACATTATTGTCTCTACCATTTTGTTTTTGTTGATTATTATATTATACTAGGTTTCCGCCCGCGGCTTCGCCCGCGCAGTCAAAGAAAAACCCGCATAGTTCCCGTTCCCATGGGATTTCCAGGATTGCGTCATATTCCCGGGATAAAAAGTAGCCTATGTCCTTTTTCGGGTATCAAAATATCTCCATACCAAATTTCATGAAAATTGGTTCAGTAGTTTAGGCGTGATTGAGTAACAGACAGACAGACAGAGTTTCTTTCGCATTTATAATATTAGTATGGATAGTATGGATTATATTATAATATAGGTATGAGAAATTATAAAATATTCTTCTTTAAAAGAGAATGCCTGTAAATATAAAAAAACACATTACCAACTTACATAAAAGTTAAAATAGACTGCAGAGGTTCAAAACTCAAAACCGTCATTTGTCTCAAAAATCAACCCACAACGAATATAAGACATTTTGGTCCCTAGTTTTACCTGCGCTTGAAACAGTAGGTCACAATTAGGTGATTTAAAAACATGTCCCAAAACATCCAGAAAAAGCATTCCGCAAAACGCGGCTATAATATTCATATGCAAACCTTCACAAATACCTTCACAATTCGGATTCTGCTTGAACAATATTGCTAAAAAGGTAAACGTATGTAGGTCCATTTAGCGCGA
>CAJQZN010026494.1:0-16485 GCA_907164685.1 Colias eurytheme
TTTTTAGGCTTTTAGTTTCGCTTTTTGAATCTAAATTAATTTAGCTTTATACATTGTTTATAAAAAATACTCTCAATATGTTTTGACCTATTTTATGGGTGAAAAGATATTATGATTAGTGTGTATTTTAATATTTTTGTTTTAGTCAAATTTAAATTGTGCATAATATCATTATATTAGTTTTAGCTTGTAAGCAATTCAGAATACCAACGATCTTCGTTTGTCCTAACATCCGTTGACTGTTGAGTCTGCGTTTAAACTTTTCTAGAATAATATGTAGTTTAAAAAAACTAAAAAACACGCTTTTCATAGAAAACCGAACTAAAAAATAGAAAATTTTATCAAATTATTGTATTGTCATCGGTCCTCAATAAATCTACAAAGTTTGAACGAAATCTGGCCGTTTAAAGTGGGTCAAAATCGCGCCCACAGAAGTCGGTTACAAACATACAGGTGAAGCTAATATAAAGCGTGTAATAATTGGTTTATCTTTCATTGATTGCTTAAATTTAAAACCACTTTATTTTAATATTAACCTCGATTATACTCGTAGACGTATCGATATATCTATTTTCTTGTGTAATTTTGACTCTGATTAATGTAACCTTTTCCTCCTTGCTATTATTTTCATATTTCGCGCCTTCATTACAAATTAATGTTTCAAATTATAACATCACCTGACTGCTGTCTAATCAACTGTGAAAAATGGGCCTGGTATTAATAAGATAACTTTCACTCTTCGTGATAAATGATATCTTAAGGATTAGGAAGTCAGACGCGTAAATCATATTTTTGTTAGGCTCAGTTTGTATGTATTTGTATGAGCTATTTTTTGGGGTTATAAACGAGATAATTGTCAAACATTTATTGGACTGGATATCTAATTTATTAGTATGTATATGATTCGCCTGAATATTAAAGGCCAAGTGTGTGAATTGTCAAATCTACATTGATTAAATACATCAATGAAATAACTTGCATTTTTATTTAAGTTCGTTCTAGAATCAATTTTAATTCTATTCCTTATATTTAAAGAAGTCTACTTCACTCGATTTATTCCTTACACTGGTAATTCTGTCTAAAGTCACTGTTAATTATGACTGAATACATGGACGATCCTATTGTACAGTCGAATTAACTTCTATACAAATAAAGCAATGACATGAGACTAAAATTTAAAATTATCCTTCACAAAGAAAGCTTTCTAACCTTACACAAAACAAACTCAAGACATTGTCAATTCCTTATATATTCATTTTATAATCTTTTAGTACAGTTTTTCTTTGTTTCGATGGAAAAAAGTTTCTCGTCATTATTTACTCCATCCATAATCATTCTCTTATAGCAAAAGACTCATCTACGGTTTTGCGAGTCATCTTCGCGTATAGAATTACAATTATTATGTCCCAGCTTCAAATAGCCTCATTTTGTAGCAGTCGGGTGACCATATAAAGCGATAAAGTAAAAAAAATATATTTTTTGTGTAATTTTTTATATATACATTTTCCCAGGGGTATTTTTGAACACAATAAATGCATGAAATTTCTTTGTTAGTTAATAAATGAAACGCTCGGTTTATAACCAAAAAAATATATAAATACTTAATAGTATACTACTACTAATAATACTACGTAATAAATTAATGTTGATTGAAAAAGTTTTTCTTTTGAACATAATATGACGAACAAAATTACGTTTACCTTTACAAGAAATAGCATTATCTCCTTTTTCTTTCATTGATATATTGGAATTGAGAAAATATCATTAAGTTTGATATCAATCCCCCGCGGCTACGTTGAGTCGAATACTATCTACTTATTGCAATTTCATAATTTACTTTTTTATTTACTAAACTTAGTACTTAATATTATACAGAATAGATGTATTACAATCATTTAGATACTAAATTAAAGTATTATATTTGTTTGGTTTTTGTAGAAGGCTTTCAGTTTTTAATGCAAACAAACATTCCAATAGATAACAGAACAAAAATTATCCTCTATATAATTGTTGTCTAGTTAAACCATAGTAATAAAAACGTGTAGATAGGTAGAGTTTTCCGTTCGTTTTTTTAGTTATTTGATTTATTGTATGTGTATTATCAGGAAATTTAAAGAGCCAGTTTAGATGTAATTCCAACAATGTAAAAATTAGATCTTCTGATATGAACTAAAAGTAAAACCCAAAACTTTTTTATGCTTTATTATAAAAAATATACTTAATATCCATAATAAATTATAACATTAATAGAGTTATATCATGGAAACACTAGTCAGTATTAACGAGCAAGCGACGGAAAAAAAATGAGTTATGACGTCATCCAAAGCTACGAGATAATCATCTCGCTTATCACGCGAAAGGGCCTGCTTTGTTTTTGTGTTGTTTAGTTAAGGGCTCCTAATTAATTATACGGCTAATAGATTACATCAACTTCGGCTAAACTTCTCTTGTGTTCTGTTATCCTGGTAACAAAGATACAATAGAGTACTTGAGATATATTTTTTTGATAATTGGTTTGATAATTACAGATAATACAAATACAATTTATTTTTCTACATAAAATCGGGATTGAATGAAGTGAAAATTAATTTATCAATCGAAAATATATGACTAGATAGATAATTCATCTTTTAAACTTTTACTTAATATACATAAAAAGTTAGACCTTAAATTCAAAATTCAACATGTGAACATCGGACAATATCATTCAACAAGGTTGTAAATTACAACTCGTTATAAAACCCATTAGATATTTCCAACATTTATCATGCATTATATGCATTTATCGCTATTCAGACATAGCGATAATTGCATATAATGCATGATATAATGCATGAAAAAGCTATTGGATCATCACGTTACTGATGATCCAATAGCTTTTTCCCTTCCGTTAATCACTATACGCAGCTATAGAAAATTTCATTTAAAAAATATGCGATTCTTTTTTTCAATATCCAATAAAATAAAACAATATAAAGAAAGCTATATTCTCGAGCACACTGCAATCATAATTTCAGAAGGCTGTCTTACTTAATTCCTTTTGAACTTTTGAACCAACTTTAGCGATAATTTTGTAAAGTTACGGTAACTTTATGAATTATGCAACGGTTCATGTAATTGTTTTTGAATTAATATAGTAAGTTATGAATTCTGAAAGTAGGGCAAGGAAGCCTTTAGAATTTTTGTCTAATATAAATTGTTTGGTCGTTAATATAATTGGGGAATGATTCCAACCTTAATGTTTGCAAATAACGCTATTGTGTTACTGTAAGATGCTTCAAATTCTCTTTTATCATTTCAAAAGGATAGTCGTAGTCGATTTTGATAAAATTCAATTCAGTTCATTCAGTAAGGAGGAGGATATTTAATTAATATGCATATGACTGTGATTGGATATGGTAAGAGCCGAAATAGTACTGAAAAGTGTTTATGTGGAATACTAAATTTTGAGGTGACAGCTTATTATATAGAGTGGACGAAAAACACATGTTTTTCCGGTTCCCAGTGCGTTAGATAATGAGGAGAAGATGATAAAATATTTTTATCAATTTATATATCGCGTTTAATTAATAACAACTTACGATTAAATTTTTATTGACTCTACAACTCTAACGTTAGAACAAACGTGTGCAATCATTGCAAACTATGCACATTACTCTGCAATGTCCATAGTTAAATAACCTACGTCATGAAATAACAAAAAAAAATATTTTCTTCATAAATGGTGGTCCTCACAGAAAACCAGTGTCAGAAACTTTCTCTGTAAGATATATTTTGTGAGCATATTTTAGCATTATTATATGTTTGTAATTTACAGAAGCCTTTTTTCGTTTCTGTAGTTTTAGGTTAGTACCAATAGTCTATACCCATCTAAATGTATGTATATGTTATAGTCAAAGTCCGATACACAGTCTCTTCGCGGAAGGACTGGTTTATCCTAGGTTTGGCCAAAGCCATCAGGCAATCCCCGAAATACATTTCAATTTCGCCCTTTGCCTGAAGTATTTTTTTAGTCAAACCCAGGAGCTCCTAACTTTTCAGTCAAACGTCGAAAGTAAATTATTCTGTTTCGGTTTTGGCCTAGTCAATCCTAGAAGCGACTGCAATTCTCGGTCAAACGTTGAAAAATTTCTTAAGATCGAAGATGTGCCTGACCGCTGACGTTCGGCTGTCTCTTAGAGAAATCAGTGCAAAGGATTCAAAATTTGGTGGCCAAGGCTTTATAAAATGCCACTGCAATAAAAAATGCTCTTCAAAATTATGCAAATGTAAAAGGTCTAATGTATTGTGCAATTCTAAATGTCATAATGCCTCACCATGCCAGAATAAAGATTAATTTTTCATTTTAATTACCTAAGAAATTATTAAAACAATTAACATTAATGCCTCACCATGTCAGAAAAATGATTAATTTTTCATTTTAATTACTTAAGAAATTATTAAAACAATAAACATCAAAATTTTAAAAATGTTATTTTTTTATACTTAATCTTATACAAACTAACCTCCGTATATTCCAAAGCATTTATTTATTTATTTTATACTTTATTGCACATCGTACAAAAGGCGGGCCTAATGCCACACGGCATTCTCTCAAAGCATCTCAAATATAAAAGTGAAAATCACGTAAGCTGACCAATCAGGTGTCAGAACTGGCAGAGTTAAGCGGTTCTTAAGACTTGAAAGCTGCTTAAATGATAAAATGCTTCCAAATATACGAAGATAAGACACTTCATACCTATAGTTTGACTCGTCAAACCCCGATTTAATAAAATTGTGTTTTGACGTTTGCCTGACCAAATTAGTCTCTCCCAGGTTTGACGAAAATTGTTTAGTCAAAGGCCGAAAATTTACATTTGTTTGGGCTTTGACTAAGTCATTCAGTCTGACCTGAGGATTGACCAGTCCAACCTAGGAGCGCCGGAGCTTCGGAGTTTGCCTATAACATATACATAACACCAAACTCATATAAGCAATTGCGAATTCTGCCTTATTCTTTTAGATACATATTACATATATCAATTAATAATAATCAATGGTAATTAAAAATGTATCCTGACTTCTTTACAATAAAACTCGAGAGCAGTTCAATAAAAGTGTAAGTCTATCCTCATAAATCTCAATAAATGAATACTGCATTTAACAATGTAAGTACATGTCTCATATCCATAGTTATATGCAGGTTCTTAGTCACGCGTAAGCCATTTATTTACATGAACGCTTCAGCGAAGGCGCTAAGCGTGTTGTGATCTGATGAGCGCTGTCGGTTTTTCCGTTATAGCGATTCCTAATGCGAATGACTTATCGATACTTGCTATTAATTAAAGAAAGAAAGAAGAAAGAAAGAATATATATTATAAATATAATTACTATTTGTTTTGGAGGTAATCTAGAGCTCTTTATATATTCAGAACTAAATACTATTGTAAATGTGAATCTACTTCAATATCTTATTGTTTTATCTAACTGCATATTAAATATAATAATAATAACAAATAATATTTAATAGTTACTAGTCAACATTCATATTTAATAGATTATCATATACTATAAAGTGTTCACAAAGATCAGAAAATTGTAAATCAATAGATACTAGGTATAGGATGAACGAAATAATATTTAACATTTGTAAGCTGCATCTATATTTTGGCGCTTAAACAAATATTCGGCAATGAAAGAGCGCAATATCGCAAAAGGTATTTAATTAAAAAGTGTTAGGAGTACAATTCGTACATTTTGACAGCGACCGCCGCGCCGCTGGATGCTGGATGCGCGAGGTGCTGCAGCGGAAGTCATAAGATTCAAGCTATTTTAAACGCTTAATTATGTATTTAATATTTCTCCATATCAATAAATTGTCTTACCATCAATATTTCGCTGTTGGTATTAAATCAAATTGCGCTAGTTTTTTTTTTTCAATTTTAATAATGTGTTTTGGTTATGAATAACTTTTGTTCTTTCTTCCTAAGTATCTCACGTCAATTATTACAATAGATATACATTCAGAAATATCCTATCGAATTATAAATGCGACACTTTGAAAGAATGAGTGTATGTTTGTTGTCCTTTCACAACAACACAAACTGTAGAAATTAAAAATATGTACTTGATTATGCCCGTGGTTATGTTCGCTGTTGAAACCGCGCCGATCAGCGCATAGATATAAAACAATACCATCCGCTCATAGCTCTTCGCAAAGACATCTGGTCGAAATGAACAACCAGCGGGCTGTCGACCCTTGTCACGAGTCACGTTCATTGAAACGATATTAACCACATATTCTGTAATCCGAGCTGTGGTGTGCTGACACTGCTGCATAAGTATCTATTGATATCTATCAAGCACCATAATATGAGGTACCTCGAATTGGAATTATGGAGGTATCGTGATTTTTATTTTCGATTTTCTATTCATGCTAACTAGAAAATAAGTAGGTAGAGATCATTTCAAGTTAGTTATAACTTAGTAAATTCAAAATTGTTATTTATAATTTATAGCTAAAGCATTATCCTTTATATAATTGAAGAGCTAATCTAGATTACGTACATTCTAGATGCATAAAAATGAACTTTTTTCAAATCGGACCAGTAGTTCCTGAGATTAGCGCGTTCAAACAAACAAACAAACTCTTCATCTTTATAATATTAGTATAGATTATAGACATAATTCTACCCACATTTCTAAGTATTCACGTGAAAGGCACAACACCTTATCCCACTTTAAAAATTCTCTTCACAGATTCACGCATACAATGATCAGATATTACTTCAATAGAGTTTCGAGTGTCTCGCACGTCGTAATGGGCTCAAAGTGTAGGTAAATACATATTGCTTTTAAACCATTTGAATAAACACCCACACCTACAAGTACACCCAAAATCGTTTATAACCCTGGAACAAAAATAGCTCTTATAGCGACGGTTCTACGGAGCATTTTCGGGTTTACTGTTAATTCGT
Source organism: Colias eurytheme (assembly GCA_907164685.1). Taxonomy (NCBI): domain Eukaryota; kingdom Metazoa; phylum Arthropoda; class Insecta; order Lepidoptera; family Pieridae; genus Colias; species Colias eurytheme. The sequence goes on from CAJQZN010026494.1 coordinate 6,957, forward strand.
AGACATACAATCTGCAGAGGTGTACGCCAAAAGACATCCCTTCTAATGGAATGGATAAAATTCCTTTACGTTTATTCGTTTTTGAGAATGAACTGAACTGAGCGGAAAATCTTCCACTGTCTACTTTTTGATCGTGAAATAACTTTGCGTAAAGCACCACAATTTACTTTGAATTATAGATAGGTATACACTACACCTATCGTAAAGAGTTTAAAGATAGGTTAGCTTTACAAAAACAAATTAAATAATATTCGGAATCCCACCCAAAATTAGAAATCCTTCTCCCAATCTATGACAGAGCAAAGTACTTAAAAAATATATTTTCGAAATCCAATCATGAAAAACCATCTCCGATCAGGTAGTCAGACGTAAAGACAAAAATGAAACATTTTCTTCAGAAACAACGAGCACCGTCCCCAAACGCCTACAGTCCGTGATATTAAAATAAATAACCGATAAATGTCGAACAATTTTCGCGTGTCGAAGTTGAAGGCACAACTTGTTGATATATTTCCGATATTCACAAAGATTTGCATTACTCAAATTGAGATGATTTTCAAGCGATTCGAACTGAAATCGCAATCATGAAATGCAGTGCTTTATGTTTATTAAAACTCTTTAAAAGGAAAATGGAATGAGATTTCACTAAACGCCACTGCTGAATCCAGGGAGTATTCAAAATTATATGGATAGATTTTCCAGTTTAAAGTTATAGATATATAAAGTTATTTCGACTCTTATAAGATTTCCGTTATTTTCTAACGTATACTTAAATACTAAGTAATTGTCACTAGTATTTAAGTTGAAATAGTCTACTCTCGGTATGTTATTTTTGTAAATAAATGTTTAAACATTTATTCTGCTCACACAAAAACAGGTAAAGCTATTGACAGATAATTTACCTTTTCTTGTTATTTACGTTAGCTTACCGCCCGCAGCTTCGTCTGCAAAGGAAATTTCCATGGGAATAAGAAACCTGTCTATAAATTTGTGAAAACAACATATCCTTATAATATGATTGTAACCGATGTCACGGTCTACGCTCTACCTTTTGACTAGGTATCTCCAGGTGCAAGAAGCATACCATTCAAATAACTGTGTTGTGACGTGGAAGAAACTAGAAAAACAAAGACATAAACTTTCGCATCTATAAGATCGATCTCATTAGATTAATTTTCTTCGCGATCGGCATCAAGTACAACAAAAACTGTCGACACATTCACCTATATTCAGTCAATTCTGTACCCTTTTTGTGACCGCTTTAATATTTTCATACATATCATACAAGATATGAAGAATGGGTGACACTTCCTCAGAACGTAAGATAAATTGACCCTTCGGAGCAACTAGGCTAAACAAATGATTAATATACTGTCAACGATGAAGATACACTACATAAGGTGGCCGAAACGGCCTAGCAAACGGTTAATAGTATGAGGTATGAGAGTTTGACCGTGTATGTGGAACAGTGTTTAAGCATAGGCGATGAAGTTAAGTATTCGATTTCTGATTCGATGTACCTACCTACTGAAAGAATTTACAATATTCAATTCACAACGAATTCACGTTAAAACGCGGATAAAATGCCGTCACACAATCGATTAAAAATAAATTATAACAGCAAATCGATATTGTATCCCTATTTTTTTATGTCAAGTTTTGTTTCACGATTGAAATCTACCTTTATGTAAAAATTTACTGTACACTATCCTAAACAAATAACCAGCGAAGACATAAGGTATTTTCACATTTATATTATTGGTATGTTCAATACCTATTCAATACATAACAATTACGAACTACATAAATTACCTGTATTCATATCCATTGAAATGTTAGGTAATTAGGTAAACGAAAATCCATACTAATATTATAAATGCGAAAGTAACTCTGTCTGTCTGTCTGTTACTCAATCACGCCTTAACTATTGAACCAATTTGCATGTACCTACCTAATTTACATGACGGGAACGGGAACTATGCGGGTTTTTCTTTGATTGCGCGGGCGAAGCTGCGGGTGGAAAGCTAGTGAAAAATAATTTAAAATTCAAAATCCTAAATCTACAAAAGCCATGAAGAAATTCGTAAGTCTTACGTAAAAAGTACTAGCCTTATTATAAACCTACCATGACAAATAGATATCAAGAGACAAGATGTAAAGCGGCAAACATCAAACGATATATCTTTAGAAAGTTGGAGAGCAGTGAAAGTGAAACAAAGAAAACTCTTACGTCTTTATCCCCAAGGAGAGTATAATTTCATCAGTGGTAACATGACACGTAGATAATAATCCTGTAAGGCACAGGTCAGAATATCTTCGCTACAGATGCGGGTATATCTTAGACTCTTATTCTAATAATCTTATATATAAAATTCTCGTGTCACAATGTTAGTCTGCATACTCCTCCGAAACGGGTGGACCGATTCTCATGAAATTTTCTGTGCATATCGGGTAAGTCTGAGAATCGGCCAACATCTATTTTTCATATGTACCACGGGCGAAGCCGGGGCGGGCCGCTAGTATGTATGTAAAAAACTGAAATGTACCCACTAATTGTTCATTTACAGTCCTCACGCTACTAAAATCCTACGTAATCTGACTTCTCTATCTAATTTATATTTGTTTGCTTTAGTAGTTCAATATATTAAAATATGTTTCTTGGTGATTTTACTTTGCTTTATCGTGATTATTGGAATACTAAGTCTCAGTCTCTATTAACTTTGTCTTTGTTAGATTTGATTATTCAATCTACCACATTTTATAATTAGTATACTGCACTCTTTACTGGTATATTAAGTCGTCCTCGTTCCCAAAGATAATATTTGCCTATCTAGTTACGAGATAATAATATGCAGTGTAAACCTGACGTATCTACGTTGGAATTTGGAACTAGATGAATATGGGAGAGTAAATTAACGCCCATCAGTTATTATGTTCCCTTATTGCAGTGCTGAACAAAAGTTAAACATTATTCTACAGTCATTGATATAAGCGCCACATTATAATGCTGAAGAGATTTTTGTTTGGTTGGTTTGAACTTTGAACATATGGAACTACGGGTCCGATTTGAAAAATTATTTCAGACTGGATAGGTCATTTATAATATCATCACACTAAGATCTATATGAGCGGAGAATGCGGGTAAAACCGCGGAGCAAAGCTAGTTAAGAAGAATAAGACTGCTGTAGCCTACGTGTAAAGATTACAAAAATCTTCATACCACAATAAGTTTCATTTTTTTTTCTTAAAGGCAAGGCATATATATCCCAGTATAGCAAAGAGTATATAGCTATTAATCTAGAAGGTGCCTCATCCAACAATCTCGCGGCACGCCTCAAGACGCGTTTGGTGCGTGATCAGAAATGTGATGTGGCCGTATCGTCCGTGGAAATGGAGCTTATTCCAATGACAGCGGAAAAACGGCCGCCACAATTGGAAACATTTTCAGCACCTAACTTATAAATTATACGGGATATTTGCGGAATGGCCTCTAATTTTTCTGGAATGTGTGTTATGATCGAAAGGTTAAGTTATTTGAAACATGATAACATTGATGTGATACCATTTCTAGCTGTTAATTAAATACTACACACATCTACATAACAATATAGTTAACAGTTAAAGGATCTAGTCAGAATCTTTTCCTCGTTTCAATTATAGCATATTTCACTTCCCTATTGGCTTGAACTTGCCACTTTTGATACACCACTTATACCGTCCCTTCTATTCCCGTCTTCGCGTCTCTGCAAACGCTCCATAATAATTTTCATTGTCTTTTCGAAGTGGTTTTGTTCCACAAACTCGGGCTTTTAACTTTGCCGGCACGTTGGCGGTTGGCTCACGTTAGTATGTGACAAGACCGTTCTCTAAATAATAGATTTCCCCACCTCAAAGTTGGATCGTTAGGACGACCTCATTTAGCGACTCATACAGAAAACCTTGATTAATTATTCTGATCCCAAAGCTGGGTCAATGCTTTAGTTTTAAAATTTGCATCGCTATCATTTATTAGCTTTTGATATTTTCTGTTTCAATTTGACTATTTGGTGCTAATGGTGTAAAAACATATTATAATTTAACGAGCTAAGGTCGTACAGTGTATGCTGTGTTAAAACGAAATAAAACTACATATAAACGAATGAAGCTAATAAAAGGAAAAGGAATAAAGTTGCCTTCGCTCTCAATTGCCAAAATACTTCATTCAAAAGTCGATAGGGATTAAATATTCGAAACGCAATGTCACTTAAACAGCGCTAACTTCCCGTTGATCCGAACTTTTCCAATCCAAGTAGTTGAGTTACAAAACGTGATGTGGTTTAAATGTTACGAATAACTTTAGCATTGTTGAAAGATTTTACATCTGTTTTGTCGCCTCACTTAAGGCAGAGATTAATCTCCTGTTTAAGATTTCTTGGCAAAATTCAATCAGCGATGAGAACGCTCCCTTAATAAGATGTCGTATACATTTTATTAATGAACCATGTCTTGGAAAACTTTTTTTCCTTCGTTCTTCTATACACACGCTAACTATTTCGTCCTTCTGAAAACTATTTTCTTTTTTGTTTTATTAATTTCATATTGTCTGTTAAAAACGCTCAATATGTTTACGAAAGAATTTTTTAGGAAAAAGACTGTTATAAAATTACCGATATGAAATGTGAACATAATATATTATTACAAGAAAACCAATTGTCACAAGTGCAACAGACCAACGACACTACATTTGTTCTTCCTTATTTCTGAGGTTGTTTCAGTGGTGTTAGCGAAAAACCGTTGATATTACAACAGTTGTTCAACTTTATGATGTGAAATTAGTTTTCGCAGTGATTAGGTTGAGGAAGCGTCGAGTTTGGTTTACGGTCTTTTACGGTGGACAACATGTGGTTTAAGTATTATAGAATATAATATAATATAAAGTATTATAGATAATTAGCTCTATTGCTTTAATTATTGAATTTGAATAACAATAGGGTATAAGGCAGTCGATTTCGTTAATTATTAAAATCTTAAATTCATTTATGGTAAAATGTATTAAACAGATAGGTACCTACTGGTAATGCAGATATTTTGTAAGAAAAACCTTATTACAATAATCCTTACTAATTATTAGATAATCGAATGAAAAACAAATGAGAATTTTTTTTAATAGGTACGCATTTTGTACACACACAAAATCGCCCGCAGCACTAGCGCTAGCAGTTAGCACCCATCCTTAACTATGCTCGTACTAAATAAGAAGAATAAATAAAACGCAGCGGCCAAAACAAAGCTCCCATCTTAATTATTGCTAAGGAAAATCGTATTATACGCAGTTGACAAGCAGTATAGCGAAGTTATGTTTTGAGTTCATTAACTAATTCTTGAGTCTGCCGGTTATCCGGCGAGCTACAAGAAACAAAACTAATGGCGTAGCAACAAGAGTACTGATATCAACTACGACTCCGTTTATAAGCGGATGCGGTTTATAACTTATAATTATTTGGGTTTTCTGGCGGTAATTATCTTCAATGCTCTGTGTATGGAGCCACAATTCAAATAAATTTTGTTAAGTAATTAACAATTAAGTAGATTGTAGCCTATAAAAAGTAATAGTATATATTGTAATATAATATATTGTAACCAATAAAAAACTTTTAATTGGTAGGAACCATGTAGGTTCCTACCAATTAAAAGTTTTTTACATGGTTCCTACCAATTAAAAGTTTTTTATTGGTTACGTCACGACTATAAATTATGGAGAAAATAGGTAAAAGACAAATATTAGAAGCACATTGCTTCTGAATGAATGAAGTACGAAGTTCGTATTAAAACTGACTACAACCGTATCGGCCATTTGTACTTATTCCTAATTCTATGAATTTGCCAGTTATCAATTGAAATTGCAAATGTAAAGATATTGTCAATCTTTGCGCATAATCAGTTCTTAATTCGCATAAATACCAACGTTCATATCTCCGCTCTACATTAAATACCTACAGATTTCTTTATTATTTTTAAATTCATTCATCTAAGCTGCATTTAATCCACAATAATTCACGATCGTGATAGTGACCGCATCCTTGGTACAGTGGTTGACACGTGAGCGTAACACCGAGGGGTCCTGCGTTCGATTCCCGGTGGAGACGAAGAAAAAAAATGTCACGGTCTGGATGGACACATAAGGCTGATCACCTACTTGTCCCTAAAGAAAATCGATTAGTGAAACAGATGTATAATGCAACTGCCCCTTACATGGGACTTCACTTTTAATTCACGATCGTATCTAAGCGCTGGCGCGCACGAGCAACTTTGTCTCCGCAACTATTTTGTCTCTCCCATCAATTGTATGGGGAGTTGCGTCGCTACGTGCGCGCACTTTCATACTAGCCCATGGGTGGAGAGACAAAATAGTTGCGGAGACAAAATAGTTGCGGAGACAAAGTTGCTCGTGCGCGCTAGCTCTAAATGAAAGGACACTTAGAAATTTAGTTCCAAACACGCGGCGACACCACCCAGTGTTCCGCAGTCCGCTGTCTTCTCATAAATCAGACTACATTATAATTTATGGTCGGGAGCTAGGACGCGGACGCGCAATTAGCTGCCTTAACGAACGCTCTAAATAAATATCATTTCTTGATTAATATCACGTCGTGATAAATATGTTGATATTATTCAAAACGTGGCCAAGTTTCGCGGTCAGTCAAACAAAGTGAGGCTTATTAAGCACCCCTTGTTTGTCATTGAGGAGGGCTGTGAATCCTTTACCTCTGTAAAAAAAGAGCACAATGAATATATTATGTCGTAGTGTTTAGCATAGATACAAATGTTTCTTGTTTTCTGTTATTTTTTTCTGTAGCTCAGTGTAGTAATCTACTGTACCAACTCTATCTATACATATTTCGAAACTTGTCGTTATAATGATTTCCCCGACGTTTCAAGGAGTCCTTAACGAACCGCTGCATATGGGTCAAGAAAGTTTAATTAATAATAAGCAATGTTCATAGCGAAGTTTGTGCAGCGGTCTTGCAAATCGTATGTTAAATATATAAGCCCACTGCACTGTAGTGCAGTGGGCTTATATACAACGACAACTTGAACCTTAGCTGTAGCTAAGGTTCAAGTTGTCGAGATTTCTCAAGAGATTGCCAGGCTAATAGGAATACATTAAAAAGTCTGCCGAAACGTTGGAACGCATCCAGATTTCACGAAACTGATAACCTTCTTGACTGAAGTTCAACTTACTTATTTATATATTAGATAGAATAGTAATGTATCAAGGCTTTTTATTTATTTTGCGATTGAGTTATGAATCAACTGAATGTATGTTGTATTATTTTATACTATAATTTTATGTGTTTTCAAATATTACACTGTAATAACGTTCACTAATCAAAGAAATTCTGTCGGCTCTGCTAAAACATTAATTATTATTAGCAAAATTTTCAATTTTTATCAATCATTATCCAAGTGGAGATAATCCAACAAACCGAAAATCAGCAGTTGTTGGTTCGTTATAGACTTCTTAATGATGACAAAATACAAATCATTAAATCTATCGTACATAATTTACTAATATCGAAAGAACAGTTATAGTATACTCATATGGTCGTATCGTAAATTACCAACCGTACGGCAACCTTTTCATTAAATATATGACGTAGTTTTTAACCGACTTCAAAAAAAAGGAGGAGGTTATCAATTCGGCCGGTATGTTTTTTTTATTTTTTTTTTTATGTATGTACACCGATTTCTCCGTGGTTTCTGGACCGATTTACGTGATTCTTTTTTTGTTCGATGCGGGATGGTGTCGAATTGGTCCCATAAAAATTTTATTCGGATAGGCCCAGTAGTTTTTATTTTATGAGCATTTTTGTCTGTATTTGTAAATGTTGCAAGTGCAAGTTTGAAGTCGGTTGTTTTTAACGCAGTTATTGACTTGTAGCAAAATGTGTTAGGTATATAAAAATAAAATACAATTTCCTTTAAAACAATTTTATTAGCAGAAATCATAGTGTACAAAAAAACGTTTAAAGAAAATTCATTAAACCCCTAAAGAAAGTTTTTCTTCAGTAAATCAGAAATATACAAACAAGGTATTGAGCTAGCATTTCTACCGATATTTTCTTATTCAGTAAAAACAATTAAAAATATTTTTCTAAATATTTTTCATAACAACTCAAAGTTGACGTAGCATTATTGACGATAGGAATCCGTAAAAAATCGGTTTTGCCACCTACATACATATTAAAAAAGACAAATAAGTCTTTTCAAGTAGGGTATCTTTCTGAAATACTATATATACAGTACAAACATACATACAGTACATATTTAAAATTAATCTATTGGTTAGAAGTAGCAACTTTTTTGTTGTATCGATAAATTAGAAATTCAAGTATAGAGTCATGTGATAAAGTAACGATTTCATTGAACCGAGAATTCATTCAAAAAATATAACTATATTTTATCGGTCTTACTAATAAAATGTTACCCATTCGCTTTGCAATGGATTAGTTATTGCAATAACCTGTCTTGTTTTTATGATTGACGTTTCATGTGAGCAAGAGCAGGACAAAGCTATTGTAGAAAATGGTAGAAATTTATCCATTGTTTAACTTTTTATTGGTAAGGCCGTATTAAGGATAGAACCATTAGAAAGTTCTCATGATTTTATATCCAAAACTTCATCACTTTAATAAAACTATTAAAATATAGTAATAATATTCTTAAATTCAATCGGCGATATATTAATGTTATTATTTGTTTTCAGGTCTTCAGAGATATGTTAGATCAACTATAACTGTACAACTAGGAGGCGTTCAACTTTAGAAATGAACGAAATGAAATGAAATGATTTATTTTGCAAGAAATGTGGTAGATTTACAGATGTTGCATAATTCATTGTTCAGCACAAGTCGCGAATTGATTGGCATACAACTATAAAGAAAAATGACATCTCAAAGTTTTATAAAAAACATCGGTACAAATGCGAGCTTAAAAACAATTTAATACAAAACGCGGCAATTTTCGAATGTATTCTTTATTCGTATACTTATGTTTTTAAGAAATAAAATTACATATACATAGTTTTTACATTCGTATTTGACTAAAACTACAATTTCGTGCTAAAGATTATGACAATCTCGGCAAAATAAACGCAACATCAACTGTACATTAAAATACAGAACTTACAATTATCGAAATATAAAAATATATGTAATACATACATCGTTTATACACGAACAAAATATATATAAGCAAATAAAATGTATCAGCTTATTGCTATCTCGCTCTGTCGCAATAAAATATCAATAAGAGTGAGCGAGAGATCGATACCTATAATAAAGTGACTTGGCAACATATGAAAGCATTTTATAAAAACATGGACTGTTTTTTTATAGTCATACTAATTCATTTGTCTTATTTTAATAACAATTTCTCCAATTTATTCTAGATGGTAGAACTTTAAGAATTTTAGAGTTAGTATACAACAACCTAGGCGCTACAGTAGTGAATTTCATGCAATTCTGTATATGTCAATATTTATAATTAT
>CAJQZN010026495.1:0-52097 GCA_907164685.1 Colias eurytheme
TTCACCATTCGCTTTTGTAATTCGATTGATCTTTGGATATGTTTTTACTTTTTATAGGGAACTAGCGGTCCGCCCCGGCTTCGCCCGTGGTACATGTTTACGTTTTCTCTACATAAGAACCATCCTCGTACTTCAAGGAATATAATAAAAAAAGAATTATCGAAATCGGTTCAGCCGTTCTCGAGTTATGCGCTTACCAACACATTTTGCGATTCATTTTTATATATAAGAAAGAAGATAAGGAGGTGTCTGTGATTTTTAATTGATGGAATAAGTGGTTGTTATTTACGTGATGGTAAATACAAACATGTTTTTATTTCAAGTCTGGTAATGCAGTAAACGTCTGAAATAAAATTGATTAATCTATACATAATATTATAAATCTGAAGAGTTTGTTTGATTGTTTGAACGCGCTAATCTCAAGAACTACTGGTCCGTTTGGAAAAATTATTTCGGTGTTGAACAGCTCATTTAAAGTATTATACCGCCTATTTATGAAGTCAATAATATATATTTATTTCAGACTACCGACATACCACATATTAATTATTCTATCTTGTTACAGATTACCGACAGCCAATGATCAACCCGTGGCCGATAGCAAAGCCAATCGCGAGTAGACCGATTCCAGTCCAGCATCAGCATTTGCAGCATTTACTGGCGCACTGTCATCACCCGTATTTAGGTATGTTACCCTATTTAACTGACCGGTTGGCTTAGTTGATAGTGACCCTGCCGTCCAAGCCAGAGGTCGTGGGTTCGATTCCCACCCGGGGCAAATATTTGTGTGATGAACATAGATGTTCGCTCTGTGTCTGGGTGTTAGTTATCTATATAAGTATTTATTTAAAATAATATATGTATGTTTATCAGCCATCTGGTTTCCATAACACAAGCGAAAGTGTTAGTGGGTATGGGATCAGATCGTGCCGTGTGTGAAAAATGTCCTGAAATATTTATCTATTATTATTATTAGTTTCACCTCTACATTTGTATGTAACCGACACTTCAGAACAGATTTTAATTAATCATTGCTAAATGTGTGTTTTTATACGCAAATATCTATTTTTACGATTTTTACACCATTTTTGAAGTTTTCTTAGTGTGAGTTCTATTGTGAAATCATTTGTATAATAAGCTACAGCAAATCTTTCCTATTTTGTTAATTTTATAACTGTACCGTCTTTTTGCTTAAATAAAAAATGTTCATTCATTTTCATTTTCATAGATATCACATTTTTATTATCTAGTATCTAGGTACCTGCACTTAGTTTTCAATAATCATAAATACTAGTCAAATAACTTCTAATAATATGTAACTACCCTCACATATTATATACTAGGTTTCCGCCCGCGGCTTCGCCCACGTTTTGAAAGAAAAACCCGCATAGTTCCCGTTCCCGTGGGATTTCCGGGATGAAACCTATCCTATGTGTTAATCCAAGTTACTCTCTATATGTGTGCTAAATTTCATTGTAATCGGTTCAGTAGATAGTATTTGCGTGAAAGGTAACAAACACACACACACACATCCTCACAAACTTTCGCATTTATAATATAAGTAGGACATATTTTTAACAAGTTTGTATTACCGACTCGTTTAGAAACGATTTTGACATTTAAACGGACAGATTTAATTCAAACTTTGTACACTTATCAAGGATCGGTGACAATACAATAATTCCGCGTGTTTTTTTTAACTATATTTATTCATACAGTGTTCTTGTTACAGTAAGGCCTTCTCAAGCTCATACCCAGGTGTTCCCTCTCCCAGGTGGATTCCCATGGGCTCACAGTTCCAGAGGTAATAATCAAATAAAAAATAGTTATTTATTAGCTGTAGAAATTTATTTATGTACAGTAGAAAGTTACTAAATGCATAACAATCAAGCTAAAATGAAACAATACTAAGTCTAAGTGCTGGTAATTCAGTAATTTGAACTTTACTCAATATTCCATTAAATCTATGCTAATAAAGCTGAAGAGTTTGTTTGTTTGTTTGAAGGCGCTAATCTCAGGAACTACTGGTCCGATTTGAAAAATTCTTTCGGTGTTAGATAGCCCTTTTATCAAGGAAGGCTATAGGCTATATATCATCACGCTAAGGATACGCGCAATAAACAGAAGCGGAGCACTACGGGTGAGACCGCGGAGCACAGCTAGTAATTAGATATTGAATACAATTAGGAAAAATATGAAAAAAAAAGAAAACGTAAAAGTGTATTGAAATATTTCACCTGCTTTTACAACACTTTTCATTACCTTACTTCTCTTTTCTTTTACGTCGTAGCATAATTTTATAATATGTATCTAAACAACACAATTAGGAAATTTCCATAAAGCATAAAATCGTGTGGCGTGAAAAAGAGACAAACCCACTTTAACAATTATAATATTTTAAATTAATTATTGATGTGAAACATCTATTTATAGTAGGTATTCAAAATGTACCTTATTATCTTATTCATGTACCTACAGGTAAACCACGGCGTGGTATGATGCGGCGAGCTGTATTCTCGGATCTACAAAGGAAAGGCTTAGAAAAGAGGTTTCAAGTGCAAAAATATATTTCCAAACCGGACAGGAAGAAGCTGGCTGAAAAGTTGGGCTTGAAGGATAGTCAGGTATGTTTTATATTCAAAAAACTTAGCAAATAAGATGTCTTTTTGTTTAAACCATATTTTCATAATAATCTGTTCAGACGATTTTAAGTTTTGAATAATAATATGTAGTTGTTGTTTTAGTAAGATGATAATTTGATTTATAAATGTTATTAATAATATGCATAGAGACTTTACTGTGGTTTAACTCTGATAAACGGGTGTTAAAATAATCGAATACTAACACTACACTTAACATATTTTACAAATGCTACCAACTAACAATAATACCATTTATGATTTAATACGTGATTTAATATCTCGAATCTATGTAGGTATGTATAATCTACCTAGGCGTACTTATTGATTTTTTTTTAAGTGAGTACCTGTAAAAAATATTATTTATTTTCTTATTTTCGGTTATTTTCAAATTAAAATAAGGTTTATATATACCTACCTATGGATGTATTCAATTGTTTTTTCAAACATTATTTAATTGAGTAATCCTTTTTATAACAAGAACACAATGCCATTAAAATAATCCGCCAAAAATAATTACCCAATGACGTCCCGCTTCCCGCTCGACATTGACGTTTTAACTTTTTAAAACCGCCCGCAAGAGGCGAAGGTATCCAACAAAAAGGTCCTTAATCTAACCCGAATATCACTCGAAATGCAAATATCGAGTTAGCATCAAGTAATTGTTTAAGCCTGTTACAGGGGCGGCAACATACCCCCGTCTGCGGATGACAGACCCCTCCTATTGCTGGAGGGTAGCAATTTTTTGTAACACCCTGTGTTCCCCTAAGTTGCTGTTACGGAGATTATTTTCGCTTATTTTTGGCGTTTGAATTTTTTTGATGGCAACATTTCTTTGGTTTGAGAGATGTTTAGAGGGTGCTATCTGTTATGACGTATGTTGCGTAAGTTGCAATATGAAGAATTCTTATCTGTGCCATCAAATATAAAATAATGCATAAAAAAATGTTGCGTGTACTAGTGTACACACGTAAGAAGTGAAACTTCTTTATGACCTTATTTTTCAAAAAATAATTTAAGTACTATAATTATGCAATTTTACAGAAATAGGTACGTCGAATCACGCGTGGTAGGGATAAGAAAAAGATGGCGCGTAACAAGCGCGTAACGGAAAAATGTCACGCGTAACGAAAAAATATTGCACTACATTTTTTTCCAACCCCGATAAAGAAGTTTCACTTCAATGATATATAATTAAAAATGAAACAGTGAAAAAATATCCGTATTAAACTATTTCTATTTCCAAAATAATACCACAATCCTTCAATCAAGGCTCTTAACATTAAAAACATATCACCAAAAGGGCGGGAAATTAATATCTCTAGGGGAGATCTAATTGAGAGCGTTTATCGAATTACGGGCATGGGGGACAGATAACATATTCCAAAGACAATATTGTCTTCGCTCTATTGTTGATGGTCTTGGATTTATTATCTATGCTTTGATGAAAAGTTTTAGGCGGGAAGTGATTAAAAAATGTGTGATTATTTGAATTGGATAAAATCAAAAAAGCTGAAGTTAGTGGTATTAGTACATTAGAGGAATATTTAAAGAATTTTTGGTAATTAATATTTATAAGATGTTGTTTATCAAGATTACACGACTTAGATTGGAACGTATGTACATTTATTTGTACTGGCACTTTTTTAATTTGTAGATACATAGGTACATATAAATCATCGAAATAAACGAAGGTTCGAAAAATTGTATGATGCTGTGCATTGTTAGATACCTTGACACATAAGGAATATTGAAATTGAAAGTATTTTTAATTAAGTTAAAAGAAAACAAATTAAATTGGTTTAGATATTGCAGTTCCTTTTCAGTTAGTATAATATTTACAGTCATAAAACTAATGCTAGCATCATAATGCTACGTATTGCCTCTACAACGTCTACGAATAATTATGAACAATTTACGTAGAGCCTCTACAACGTCTACGAAATATTCGTAGCCGTATAAAAAGACGAACAACGTCGCATTCTTAACATAATCGCAATTCTTGGAAATATCGTAAACAACCACCCAAGCAATTGAAAACGTCGCGAAAATAACAAGACATTCAATTGTTTCGATATAATAAAACAAGAATGAAAAGAAATGGCGCGAACAAAAATATATTTCATATAACGACTCGAGGAGCTTAGCTATATCCATTTCACATGAGTTAGAAAGGGATGGCTACAAGTTCGTATTGCGTCTTAAAGTATCAGCGATTGGACGATTTGTATCGGATAAAAATGAACGCGGGCTGTGATTGGTGGAAATACTTTTATCTTTTTTGAAACCGTTTGGTATTAGAATTTTTATATTTATAGGTTAACTGCGAACTGCGGTATGGTTTACATCGATGCTTTCTTAAAATGATATTATCAAGGCTTGTCAGTTTCATGAAATAGGGAGCCGAATTGTTGAATTCCAAGGGGGTAAATAACCGACTTCAATAAGAAGGAATGTGTAATGTGTATGTTTTATCGTTTGGTAGTTCTGTCAATTAATAATAATAGATACATACTAATATTATAAATGCGAAAGTAACTCTGTCTATCTGTCTGTTAGTCAATCACGCCTAAACTACTGAACCAATTTGCATGAAAGGTATGGAGTTATTTTAATACCCGAGAAAGGACATAGGCTACTTTTTATTGCGAAATAGGTATGTACCACGGGCGAAGCCGGGGCGGACTGCTAGTAATAATATAAACTTACCTATAATGGTTGTTTTTCAAAACATCGTTTAAAATTGGTGAAAGATATTATAAAACACCTTTGTATAAAAAATATATTTTTGTAATAAAATATTGTTCTGAAAAAAATAATCTGATCATAACAAGTAGGTACCTAAGTGTATAACTGAAATATGTAATTTCCATAGATTTGAAAGATCGTAAAATGTATTTTTTCCCATATCCATAGATAATCATCAGATTTGAGAGAAACCTAAACGATTTTCTTAATAGGTATAAAAAAAATGCATCTTCAGTTCTATGAATTTATAAAAGATAGTACCTAATCCATGGAAAGTTGTCGTTATGCACCATAGAACGCCACTGTGCTTTCCGAACCGGTAGAAAATTATTATTTTTCTGTATTTTGACGATTCAAAAGAAATTCTAAAGTCTAGTTAAATACATAAATGTTTGAGTTCTTTCACACACTTGCGAATCTAAATATGATTGCGCAGTCAATTCTTTCTCAATTTGACAAATATTGATACAACTTTAAAATATTATTTTTATTTGCTCATTGTAAAATAAACTACAATTTGCATTGTGACATTGGCATACCGCACTACTTTATTGTATTCGTATCAAAATAAAAGAAAAAGGGTTACAAGTAAACAAAATTATTCTAATCGAACAATTTGGTTATGCAAACAAAATTCCCGTGACGTACTATATAAACAAACATGGCCGCACGTCAATCAGCGCGCCAAAAGTTTCGACGAAAAAATAAATAAATGCAAATATTCGAAATTGGAACGCCGTGAATGTAAACCGTCGGCCGTTTGAATATTCATTCGGAATATGAATATTTCAAATTTGGGAACGCTGAATCAGATTCATTGAGATATAGTTCTGTGTTTTGGTAATTGCAAATTAATGGTAATAATAAAATTATTAGTGCATTAGCGACATGTTTTGCTAATTGTAGTAAGTGTTGGACATTTGTTATTGTAATTATTCACTCTATTGTGCATTATGTTTAAATATTTGTTTTATTTAGGGCTGATTTTTCAATCCTTGGTTAAAACTTATTCGTCGAATAATGTATAAAACTACCATTTTAAAAACGTATTCTTATTGCCCGTATTTGACAGTTTACGTGACATTTTAATATTATCGTGTAATACTTTATTGGACCGTGGACGGATAAGTTTTATCCAAGCATTGAAAAATCGGCCCTTAAATAAAGATGACCACAGGCTCAGATTAAACATAAACCGGTACCATAAACTCTTTTTATTTAAATCTTTGGCTAAATAATGTTGCAAATGGGTTTCTTGTCACTACATAGTATAAAACAAAGTCGCTTTCTCTGTCCCTATTTCCCTATGTCCCTTTGTATGATTAAATCTTTAAAACTACGCAACGGATTTTGATGCGGTTTTTTTAATAGATAGAGTGATTCAAGAGGAAGGTTTTAGTATATAATTTATTAGGTTTTAGATAAAGCGGGCGAAGCCGCGGGCGGTAAGCTAGTTTTACATAAAGGGCTCATTTATTTCTCATCTTCTGGTATAAGCAAAAGCAAAGTGAAAAGTGGACGTGAATGAAATAAAACGCAGTTGTACTCATTCATAATAATTTTAATAAATAAATATATCAGGACAATTTTCACACACGGCACGATCTGATCCCATACTATAAGCTTTCGATTGTGTTATGGAAACCAGATGGCTGATAAACATACATATGATTTTAAAATAAACACTTAAATAGATAATTAATACCCAGACACAATCAGAGCAAACATATATGTTCATCACACAACTATTTGCCCTGGGTGGGAATCGAACCCACGACCCCTGGCTTGGAAGGCAGGGTCACTACCAACCAAGCCAACCGGCCAGTCAATTTTATCGATCTAGTGTTTCTATAGTTTAGTATTCGGTAAGGAAAAACATTAAAAATTGTCAGTTGTATAACGTTGATGTTAAAAAGTAAAGGAAAAATGAATCTAAGTCTTGACTTATTGCAAAAAACTTTGGTCCAATAAAGATTGCCTATGTCGTAAAGAAAATTCAAATTCAAATGCAAATTATATTTATTTGCAAGAATGTAGTTACAAATTATAGATGTTTTAATTACAATATTATGTGGCTAATACATTCTACCCATCGATTGGGTGTGCAAATAGTTTCCTGTAAAGAAATTTGATCCGAAAAACAGATATCACTACATAGTATAAAACAAAGTCGCTTTCTCTGTCCCTATGTCCCTTTGTATGCTTAAATCTTTAAAACTACGCAACGGATTTTGATGCGGTTTTTTTTAATAGATAGAGTGATTCAAGAGGAAGGTTTTAAGTATATAATTTATTAGGTTTTAGACAAAGCGGGCGAAGCCGCGGGCGGTAAGCTAGTATATAATAAGGAGCTATCTTGTTACTACTACATAAATTCGGTTAAACAAAGGTCATAGTGACCTATAGTGAGTCTATAGTGTATTAAATTAATAGAAATAACTTGACCTATTTATATGAAACTTTAGAAACTCAATTCACAAAAACTGAAAAATGAAAATGGAAAATATATTTATTTAAAAACCATCTGTTTTACACAGTTACAATTGTATTTATGTTACGTTTTACAAATATTTGGCTTTATCTAGGTTTATAATAAAGGTTTACCAATAGTACCCACACTAGGCAAGCCTGTATCGTGGGCACTGAGACGATTATACAAAAAAAATTGGGTGTCCTCGGTATAATCAACGCTGATAGATAACTACATCTAATTGCAATTGTATTATAATTATTTATGCATTAAATAGTTGCACCATTTATGCTAATCGCACACCGATTTATCCCCCATCCTAACAATCCGTCGCGCGCCATATTTATTTCATATAAATTGTAATAAAAGTGAATATGTCAAAAAGTAATTAATTCTTGGTCGGTGTCACCCCTGTTAGCGTGTAGTGATGCGCTGTGGTGTTTTCGATGATTTATTTATCGATAATACGTTGTGATAACAATGGATGATTTATTTAGTTTCTAACTTAATTAATTTGGCAATTTGTTATCAATCGTTAAGATGTCAGTCTATTAAAAATATGCATTGATAAACTTAATGTAATTCCTTACTTCGACATTCATTGAAAATGAAATATATTTATAATTTATATCTTAAAACCCATTTCATAAGACATTTAACTTGATTAAAGATACATTTCATGGCATGGTAAATATATGAGATCATAATCTAATGATCTAATGATCATTAAGTTTATTTGTTTATTTTACTCTTTAATACAACTCGCAAAAAGCAATTTAGTGTATTTGACGGCCTTATCACTTAGTAGTGATGTAGTAATGTAGTAGTTTAATGCAGCATTCAAACTATTTTCTACGTCAAATTTTATCGACTCTATTACTCGGTGATATAATCACATCACTAGCATGCCAAAGGGCCGGCGTCAGCTGTTGGCGGCAGATTGTCGGTGACGCGCTCGCGATCGCCAAGACGAGGGTCCCGTGACGTCAGCAGTCTTGCACAGATTATGTGTACAGAATACAGATTATAAATATTATTTGTGATTGATTTTTTTGTGTATGTGTATGTGGCTACCTACTAAGTCAAAGTCGCGTGACATCAACGGTTTAACGCAGAGATTACAGATTACAGAATTGTTTGTTCTTAATTCATATCTGTTACGAAAGGATAGCTTAATTATATATTACTAGCGGTCCGCCCCGGCTTCGCCCGTGGTACATATTTCGCAATAAAAGGCCTATGTTCTTTCTCAGGGTCTAAAGATTGTCTGTGCCAAATTTAATCAAAATCGGTCTAGTAGTTTATGCGTGAAAACCATACATACATACAAACCTTTCCTCTTTATAATAATTAATATTAGTATAGATATTAGATAGTATAGATAGGTACCTACTAAGGCTTATCAATTATCCTAAAGGATCGCGTGAAGTTCAGCCTTACGCACTAATTACATATATATCTATTACAATTATATAAGTATTAATTTTACCTACAAATTATAAAATATATTGTTGGTAATAGATTATTTTTCATGAAATAAAAACCTTCTTAAAAAATTATTATAATAACATGACATACAAAGTCCTTTTTTCATATTCTTTAAAACGTCAGCATTTAAACATTGTGCAAAGATACCGTTTTGCACAAAATACAATCGCTAATTGAACCATCTTAAACGCATAATATCATAATTGATAGATCGACGATAACTTCTCAGTTCTCACAATCGAACAATCAATTTTTAACGTACCAATTACGGATTCACCAACAAAAGTGGCGCGAAACTTTTGACGTTTGACAATTAAAAAAAAAGAATTTGACAAATCGTTTTCGCGCGCTACGCTCCAACCGATTCGTTCCAGCCAATCAGAGAGCGCGATTTGTCATCGCAATTTCAAATTTGTCTTGACATTGACAGCTTGGTTCGTACGGACTTCCGAAATATTGAATTGTTAAAAATGTATCCCGGTTTAGTTTTACTGTACTGTACTAGTTAATATTTAGTTTACGTTTTTGGCAAAATAAGTGTTTGTTACGCTAAGAGTCTGCCTTCTTTATATATCATGTGATAACATATAGGATTATTTATTGTTTATTGTAATTAATAAACTACTTTATACATTACTAGCTGTACCCGGCGGTTTCATCCGCATTGCGCCGTTCCTATTGGTCTTAGTGAAGTCTTAGGTAGGAAGATCATAGGCTATTGTCATCTTCTATAAATGTGCTATCTAACACCGAAATAAATTTTCATATCGGACCAGTAGTTTCTGAGATTATCGCGTTCAAACAAACAAACTCTTCAGCTTAATAGTATTAAATATATAGATAATGTGAATGTGAGCATATAACTTTAGCAACAATCTTTTTTTCTCTATTTTTCTGAGCTTTCGATTGCATAAATCTATTATAGAATAAAACACTACCTCATATGAATAACAATAAACGCCAGTCCAATATCCGTAAATCTCTAAAAGCATTATTGTAATATAACTTTTTTACGCCCGCACCACGCCTCACCATCAATCTTCACATAATAGTGGCCATATTATAGTAGCTGATAGATTTTGTGTGAAAAAACTGCAAAAACTACCAAAATGAGGAATTGATTTCTATTGCCGAATCTATTGTGTGCAATTGTCATTATGTCGAAGTTTAACCGACTTGCACAAAATGAGGGATTTTTTTTAATGACGTGACGTTTTCTGTGTAAAGAATTGATTGCGGGTGGTTATAGATTTGTAAAAAAGGGAATGAGGAAACTATGATTGTAATAAAATGCTACATCTGTTTATTGTAAAAGGGTAATAGCTTTTGTTAAATTAGTTAATGTAGTTTTTTTTCTATTGAGATATTATTTATATACCTAAGGGGGCATCCATAAATTACGTGAGGTGTTTTAGGGGGGAGGGGTCGAGTAAAATCTCATCTAACCTCAAAATCAAATCAAAATGTTTCTATTGACGTTACATTAACCTAAGAATACTTGTTCTAAACGACCATGTTTTTCTGCAATCTGTATCATAAAGTAGTTGATATATAAGTTTAGGATAAATGAATACCCTACATCTACAAATAACCCACATTTCTCAAAACTAAAAAACTGCCTTTATTGTTTTGATTGTATTATCTTAATTAATCTTATGTTCTTTTACAGGTAAAAATCTGGTTCCAAAACCGCCGCATGAAATGGCGCAACTCGAAAGAGCGGGAACTGCTCGCTTCCGGCGGCTCCCGGGAACAGACACTGCCAAACAAAAACAACCCACACCCAGACCTATCCGACGCTGAAGCTGACAAACCGAAACTATCACCTTCGCCCGTCGAAGACGACGAATTAAAAAACAAAATCTACGCGTCAACTTCGAACTGTCAAAGTGACAGTTACAGATATGACGACAAGATGGCGGCGGGGCTGTTCGCGCGCGAGAACTATCAGAACATGGAAGACGGCGATGATTATGAAACAGATGCTAGTGCATCAGATGAAGAAATAAACGTGACATGACGTGTTTTTTATGTATAGAATCATGTGTAGATATTTATTAAGCTGTGTATAACTAAGGCGTTTGTGTAGCATAATTTAGTTTAAAAATTTTGAATATAAATAGAGTTAAGTGTTACCATACGAATTAATGTTAAATTGAAAGCTTCGTGGAGTTGTGGACTCCATCGGTTGTACATTCAAAATAAATTAGTAAGCATAATAATAATACTTAGCACAAAAAACGACTTGCTAATTATAAAACTTCCTGGTTGGGTAACTTATTGGATAATTTGAGTTCTACCTTACATTTTTATTCAGAAATTTTAATATCATCGAAAAAGGTTTTAATTATTTTCATATTATGACAACACTGTTGAAAATTTTCTGGGAAATTAATCTCATTCTTATTTTATTAATTCTTATGAAAATCACGGTTTCTTCCTTTATTTGCGATTATACAGTTTACTGTACACAAACATTTGCCACCATAATATTTACCTTATGGCAGAATTAATGAATCACATAAATAAAATTATAGAAAGAAAAATCATTGGGTCTCTGTGGATTCATAATTTTAAATTTTAAGTATGCCATTTTGTATAATTGCACCATTTTGTAAATACTAAATAATATTTGGTCGTGTAGGCAATATCATGATATTTCTTAGTATAGTAAAATAATATTATTTTTATCATAAGCAGTTTCAAGTTTCAACTAATGACATTACTATTATTTGCGATTACCACAATTTGGTGTCTTATAAAAAAACTAACAGGAGAATATTAAGAAATATTGTGATATTGTATTTACCATTGATACGATCTCATTCGCTTTATAAAGATCTAAATTATCAACTGTAATATACATTTATGTGAAAATAAAACAAATAATATTATACGCTTGTTTGATTTAACACACAGGTTAGTTCATTGATGCACAGATAATTAATTACACGATAGGTACTTACCTCCATCCATACTATTAATATTATAAAATATGCGAAAGTAACTCTGTCTGTCTGCTACTCAATCACGCCTTAACTACTGAACCAATTTGCATGAAATTTGGTATGAGATATTTTGATACCCGAGAAAGGACATAGGATAGGTTTTATCCCGGAAATCCCACGGGAACGGGAACTATGCGGGTTTTTCTTTGACTGCGCGGGCGAAGCCGCGGGTGGAAAGCTGGTTCCAGCCTGTTTATCCCAAAGAAGCTGAATATATTTCAGACAAATTGAATTAGACAATAAGTTTGTATGTCAATTTAAAAATGACATTTTAATTCAGGAATATAATTTTGAGGGCCTTGCATTCCTAAAAAGTTGAAATTAACGCGAGCAAATCTGACTAGATATACAGGGTGTCCCACTATTGGTATACTAAGCGCGAAGGGACTTGTTGTTTTGCATACACTGATCACGTAAAAAATTCTTAAACAATAAAATTGCGTCCATAATTTTTTGCTAAATTTTTCCTGAAAATCCATTTTTTCTTCTCTAGCTTCGCGCAGCCGGCATATGCCATATACCGCTTCTGTAATGTGAGCATTTTGTCTATGAAAACATAATCTTAAACGATAGCTCACGTGCTTTGTCTAAATCCTAATAAATTATATACTACAACCTTCCTCTTGCATCACTTTATCTATTAAAAAAAACCGCATCAAAATCCGTTGCGTAATTTTAAAAGAAACAGCAACAATACATTGCTCAATTAAAAGAAGACATGTACAATATTAAACGTGATGATACTATACCCATTCTCTTTATATTCAGACCCTGTTATCACGATAAAAATTAGGTTTTATTCATCTTGGAGCCCTAAAAGATCCTAAAAGAAGTATTGACGTAATATCAACCAATTCACACTATCGCTTCATTACCAACTAAATATTTCCATACATTCTTCCGTAGAAAACCCCCAAAATAAACACCCTAATTAACAACCCACCCCCGCTACATCTATCTCGCTCGCACACCAGCTGTCAGGCGCGTGGCAGTCACGTGGCCACTTGAAGGATTTTCTATGCATTACTGCTATAAGTACATTGCGTCAGAGATGAAAGGGATTTAGGATAGACGATTCGACGATTATGGTTGTTTGACTTAATTCCTTGCAAGTAATGGCTAGCTTCGACCGCATGCTTGGTCTGTGGTTAGATAACGCATGAGCCTAGAACCGAGGGGTCCTGGGTTCGATTCCTGGTGGAGACGAAGAACAAAAAATAAAGGTGTCTTGGGTTCGATTCGAGACGAAAAAAAATAATGTCTCGGTCTGGCAGGAAACAGAAGCTTCATCACCTTCTTGACCCTAAAAGAAAATCGATCAGTGAAACAGATGCATGCATAATGCATCTGTCCCTTACCCCCTTAGGGGACGCGGGACTTCACTTCTTAATGGCTAGTGGTCGAGTTTGGACGCACTCACCTGTGTCCATGTAGTGTGTTGGACACACTCAACACTGCACACACTGCGGGAACACGGTGTCCGTAGGTATTTTTCGGACCATTGACCTTAATAATAATTGACATAGTTTTTTGATAATTATATACGATTAGTGTCTAAGAGCTACTTTTTAACTATGATCTATAAAGCCATAATAGGTTGTCCAATCGTTTATTTTTCATAAAGCTCCGTAAATCTTCTTTAGACTTCTAAGCTAATCATTGCAAATGGTGTTGGTGTACTAATTTAAATTTATAATTTAATCAAAGCCCAAGCGTGCTTAATTAAGTGCTAAGCTAAAAGTAGTTACTTAAATCATAATTTACATAATTAAAAACAACTCTAGGTTTTAGAAATAAGCATTCAGCAATGGTTCTTGAAATGAATATCTATTAAAAGTAAGTAGGTATAGTAAAGGCATCATCACAACGTCGTAAAAAATGTCTTGCCTTGATCATTACCTAATTGCAATTTTGAAAAAAACAAGATCAAAAAATGAATATTAACAGAATCATAAGCCAATCCGTAGTACCAACATGCATGGCAATGACATAATAGTTGAGAAGCGTGGCCGGCACGTGCTTGGCATCTGGTGTTTATTGATTAGATAGTTCGCATGTTTGTCCCTGTGATGTGTGGTGTTGGATGCATTCTATTTTTCATAGCTCATAGAGTTTCGTTTTTATAATATCAATTTTGTCAAGTGAAATTCGACTCTGCATATATATTTATTTAGATATAATATGTAGGTCCACAATTTAGCAAGGTAATCTAGTTCCTGGGGAAAAATACATTCTTACTAATATTATAGGTAAATGCGAAAGTGTGTTTGTTTGTTTTTCTTTCACGTCGCATTGGAGCAAATTTTGAGTTGCGCGTTACCTGATAGGAAGGAGGAGACAGGACCTATCACTAGATAACTTAGTAACTAGTAGGTATCTAATCTGTGGTTATACGCTGACTTTTTTCGCAGTGAAACATCTCATTGTCATGGGATGATGGGAACTACTACGCGGTCGAAGCCGCGGGTGGAAAGCTTATATAACGATATACATAATATCTACTCACTGATCATATTGTATCGGCAACCATGTACTTAGCTTTCTTATAGGATTTTTTTAACATCGGTTAATAATATCAGGAATAGATTTTTGTGTTAAATCGTAACAAATAACAATCAAATCTATATATCTCTAAATATTTAAATAAGCGTTATTTAAATAGGTAGATAGAGTTGTTCTCGAGAAAGGTTTTATTAGGTACTTATATAATTATTATTGTCAATTTTCCTACAAAGCGGGCGAAGCCGCGCGCGGAAAGCTAGGTATCATAAAAATTGTTCAAAATAATGGTGCGAACAGCCAGATATTTAACATGCCATTTTCGAAAATATTGAAAGCATAGAGTACAGATTTTTTCCATAAGGGGTGTGTCCACACGTTGTAAAGTACAAAGGTGTTAGGCCCGTCACACACACGCGTGTAAATCATGCGCCCACCTTCTGTGTGGTGACACCTTAACGACGTAATATGGGTTTATTTTTTTTAATAATATGTTGTGTTATTATTGCCTATGGAATGGTGGGATAAATCATTGCTTAAAATAAATTGCAAGGCTTAAGGCTTATATAGGTACATTTGAGACAAAAAAAAATTGTTAGGTACCTACTTGTAGCATTAAAAAAATTCAACTTTTTGCAGCGTTTTTTTTTTAATTTCTTTAAATTATTTGATATACATGAATCATAATTAGCAAAGCATTTTTCAAGTACAAAAATAATATGAAACACTGACAATTTAATTAATAAATTAAGAATCAATAATACTATCTTAAATGCTACCAAACATATCATAAATTAATAAACCACACTCAAATCTATTCATCAGTTTTGGAGCTACAACGTCACATACACACAGATCAACACGATAAATCACCCCTTGTTTACGACTGGGGTTAAATGTGACAAATTGGATATTATCTATAATAGTAATTTATTGTTTTAAATGATATCCTAATTAGTTCAAGTCTAGGATTTACGTAATATCAATTTTTAATACCTAATCTTTGGGATTGGATAGTAAGGATGTAAGCCTTTTTAACCGACTTCAAAGAAGGAGGAGGTTATCAATTTGGCCGGTATATTTAGAACCTATTTTCCAGGAATATTACAAAAATTGACAATACAAAGTGGTCTAAAATTACATGAAATATAAAATAAACTTCAAATAATATTATGTAACCATGAACTCCAAAAAAAACCGTTATAATTTACCTACCAAAATCTCAAGTAAAATGTCTATAAAAAATCATAACAATCTATAAAGAAGTTCGAACATTTCTTACTTTTTTTAATTCTACACTAAGCACTGACAACACTGATTTATTCGTTCGTAAATCAAAAATGTGAAATGGCGCGTAAAATGATTCGTTATATTTATCGGATTGCCATTCTATACGTTAGTTACGACTCCACATATGGAGGTATTAAAGTCCCATAAAATATTTAACTGATTTTATTTATTACTTGCTCGAGTTTCATATTGTTGTGACACTTCGTTGATAAGAATCAAATTGAAATGAACAAATCTAATATTACTTTTATTTTTAATAGGATTGTAAGTACATATTTTTTAAATAATGTTTTTCAAGCCAAAATACTAAAAGATAGAAATACTATAAAAGCAAAACATTGTGGAGATGTATGGTTGTATGTTTGTGACTCTTTCCCGTAAAAACTACTGGACTGGTAATATAGGTAGTATTACAGCTATTACTGTGAAAAATTATACATTAAAAATGAAAAATCTCATTTTTTTATTGAATTATAATAGTAAATGAGCAGCTACAGAAATAATTTTTTTACCCGGCTTCATCTGCGAAAGCAGATACTAGAGTAACTATTAACATACATAATAATTCATATCAAATTACTTTCGAAACTATTAAATGAAAACAAAGTAATATTCATATTTTTATTGCAATCAAATTCCTCTATTAAACCGTTAGAAAACGCGGCAATAGAAAAAACAAAAAAAAAAACGAAAAACTGCAAAAATTTCTGAACGCAACTAACTGGCAGCCGTCGCGAACAAGCGCCATGCTGATTGAACCGCCCGTTTGAACGCTTTGACGTTTCATGATTTTTTTTATCGTGTTCAATTTTTGACAGTTTAAAATGGACTATGGAATATGGAGTATTGTATTTTGAACGCTGTTCAGATATGTACCTAGATTTTTGAGAACCTTTGAGAATAAAACTATATTTATTCACATAATTATTATTAAGAACTTAGTACTACTGTGGCCCACACACATCTGTGGTCTCATACATGGGTATTAATTATTAGAGTACTTTCTCAGATGAAACGACTAATTCATGTCTTTTCAACTCTGCATCTGGGCCGCGCACGGTCTGTTTATTAAAGTTAATAGGTACTTAGAAGATTTTCTTAAAATTTTCCTTGTTTCATCGAAATCGGTGCAAATCAAATCTCGAGGGTGCAAGGATTAGCCGTGAAAGCGGAACAATGGCGGAACAAGACAGACTCACTTTTTGTTTATGATAATATTTGTACGACTAATAACTGTTATGACATTGATACTCAATATCAACGCGATATAAGCTACTTATAAGGGGTGAATTCTTCAAATGCAAACAAATCCTCAGTTTATTAATTTTTATACATCCACATGGTTCCACATGAACTATTTATATATGACACATTTGTGACAAAAAATGAATACATGTAGTTATTATCACTTTTTCAATGTATATCAGTCAAAAGTGGTTTTAACGGGAAATGGGTTGTGATTCTAACATATTATCTACCTACTTGATATTTAAGAAAATCTGTTTGTTCTGTTACCATTTCTCATCTATATAAAAATAAATAAAATAAATAAATAAAATCTTTATTTACCAAAAAATTTAAACATTTCATCATTACAGGAGACCCAAACTAGGCTGTTGCCTGTATCTTGGGTATCAAAACGGTGTACAGGTTTCTAGATATGTCGAGTTATACCTTAACTATAATAAAATTTAAAATATAAAAGATAAGTAAATTTAGCGATATGTGTCTAAGTGGATTACTATGTGTGTGTGTGTATTTGTGTGTGTGTAATAATCTAATATTATAATTAAAACCATCAAATAAAAATAATACAATGCAAACTACGCATCATTTTTGACCTATTTTAAACTTGTATAACAAAAACTTCTCAGCCAGTCTCCCGTAATTATCTGACAAATTAAAACTTTATGTACCGTAAAAATGTTAAATTAACACATCCGCAACCGGTTTCCGAACGCACTCGAACCAAAGCGAACAATTTGTAAACATCAACGCATTTACATCAACTGTAGCGTAAAAATCTTAAAAATCATTATTTATGGTGCGCAAATTCGTAAGAATGGTTTTTATAAAACATCATTAATAAAACGTACATCCATTATGAAAACATCGATAAATTATCTGACAATTGAATTGGCGCGTTTTTTAATGTCAAATTAGGAGCCGTTTTGACAATTGTCATTGCTTATTGTTCTTTTTTTTAGGTGCGTTCACGCGTTCCTATCTTTTATAATATGAAGGGGTGATGTAATGTTTATATGGGTTTGGATTTTATTTTTAGTATCTTTTGGATTGCGTGTGGGCTTCATGTTGGCCTTTGGGATTATCGCTTTTTTGATAATCCGAGCAGGAATGCTTAGCTTTTTAGCGTGATTTGATACAGTGTATGCTTGTGAGAAAAATATTAGCGAAGCACCTGTTGTAAGGAATCATTGTAAATACATTTTAGGTTATTTTTTAGATCAGGGTGTAAGGATTGGGTGGTAATTTTAGCTTCCCAGTTAAAAGTTAGGTCCTCCAAGTGTGCAAAAAAAATAATATTGACCTTTTACTTTATAATCTCCATTCGCGGTAGAAAGAAGCTCTATCATGTCACATAATTTTATGAAAATACACATTAATTGTTTAATAAGATAAAATACAATACGATTTTCACTAGGTATAATTTAATGGTCGGTTATGAATACGAAAATATATTTTATTTAATTTCATTTATTGGAAGAATTGATTCATCTTCCCTTAATAAGTTAATAGTTACTACCTAAATACGTTACTAATTTACTATACTCATGTAATAAATTCAAAAAACCATTCAAATTATATTTTAATATACAATTATAGGTTCTATCACACATTTCAATACAATATATCTTATAAGATAGGATTTAACTCTACCTTTGTGAACGAACCGACATACAGTGCAACTCAAGTGAACAACAATACATTGTGACGTCATCAGCTACATGACTACACGGATGTTGTTAACTTTGGATCTGGCATTGTGTAACTCCTAGTCTATGCATAATATAATAGACATGTGTGCAGATAATCTATTTAATATTTTAATAAATACATAAATAAACGTTTACAGAGGCTATTTATTTATTAAATTACAGAGGTTATTTAGTCGCTAATCACGAAATGGACTATGCATGGAGTGTATTTATGTGCGCACAAACATAACTCTAGACATAGATACTCTCTATTCCAATAGTCTTTTCATTTTACATTGTACATTGGACTAATTTCGGACAATTTCGGATGAAGGGTAATTTCGAAAATTGTAAATACCACTTTAGAGCATCGCTTTATTGTGACTGTCGTGAAGGAATAGCCTGATGATATATAGATTTGATAATATGTATTAGCATATACATATTTATAAAGCATTTGAATGCCATAAAACCAAAAATATCAAATTCACATACATATTTGCTTAATCAATCACTAGTTTCGTATTATTTAACATATAAAGTATTTACCCCGTAACGATCGCTGGAATTTTCTGTTTCTTTAGATATTTTACGAAATAGCTAGTAGGTATAGTTTTTAGGTATGGTTAACGTTGTTTTTTACCTTTGATTACTTTTTATTTCACTTATCTGTTCATGCACTTACTTTTGTAAGTATTTTAATAAATATATTTTCATACCATCTCTCTTTATTTCCTTAACCCTACGAAATATCCTAGATCCTTACTACGATACAGAGATCTATCAAACGCAGCGTACCGCATCAAAATTTCGCACATCAAAAGCCATCAATAGCGATGTACAGACAGACGTGTAGTTTGTAGTGCATGTAAACACACCGCTTGACGGGCACAGGGACGGATTGAAGGCTCTAGATTTATTAATGTGGTAGAGATGAGCAGAAAAAATAAAAACTGAGTTAAAATTTATTTAAAGGAAGAATAGAAAGAAAGAAACCATTCATTCAAAAACAGCAAATGGAATCTGTATGAAAAGTACAGAAATATTTCCTGGAAGTATTTTATGCAAGTAATAAAACAAAAGTTTGGATCGATGTATGGAATATGAAACCTCTATTTTGTAATTCAACGTTCACATGAACTATGGAAATAGAAGTTAATTATTTGAGTGTGAAAAAGACTTTGTAAATAGCGCTCGTACTACTAAGGTAGGTCTTAACGAAGTCACTCTTCGATATAATTTACCAAAATAGTTATAAGAAATTGCAAATGCCTTAGGGTTAAATGAATTAAGTGCAGATTAGAAATAAGTACTAAGTATATTTAATAATTTATTAATTAACTATTATTATTATTAACGTAATTAAAGTAAACTTCAATCTATTAATAAGATTGAAATTTATTTGCTCATAAAAATACGGATTTGTAATAAGATAAATAAACAATAAAGTATACAACAACACAATTTTTGTTTCATTTAAATGTCTTATCTTAAATATCTTATAAATTGCGATAGTTTGTGAGGATGTGTGTGTGTTTGTTACTCCTTCCCGCAAATACTACTGAACCGATTACAATGAAATTTAGCACACATATACAAGGTAACTTGGATAAACACATAATTGGAACTATGCGGGTTTTAATTTAAAAACGCGGGTGAAGCCGCGGGCGGAAATCTAGTTATTAATAAAGTATACTTTTAACTTTTCATTCTCCTCAAAATCTTGTTTTTATAACACACAACTCTATACTTATTTTAAAATATTTTATACATACAAATCCGGCCCTGTCCCGCCTCTTAAAACCCTGTATAATGTTACTGTAGCAATTTGTGATCATTCGATACAATGTAAGCTATACATTTTCTATCATCTACCCTTTGGTTCAGTGGTTAGGTATACGTAGTTAGGTCCAGGGTTCAGTAATCTCTATAGAATCTCTATATAAGAAATCTCTATAGATTTCTTGTTTATTAGTCATGATAGTTTATATAGATAAATATGGAGCTGGAGAGTGAAGAGTATGTTTGTTTGTTCGCTAATCTCAGGACCTAGAGTATCGAAATGAATTATTTATTGTGTTGGATAGTCCATTCAACGAGAAATGTTATAGGCTATTTAATAGCACGCTACGATCAATAGAAGCTGCAAAAATGTTGCAAAAGTAATAAAAAATGTTTTAAAAATATATTAGATAATTTATTTATTACGTGTGTTCCTCCCTTTTAATGATAAATAAATAAATAAAATGCATATTTCATTCTCGGTTTAAAAAAATAAAGTGTAGATATTATCTATTTAAAAATCTAGTACGATTAATAAAAAATTGCAAAATAAATCATTTCATTTCATTTCATTTCATAATCAATTAATGTATTAGATACGTAATAAATTGCAAAATAATATTTGAAGTTGGTCTATTTATTAGTTTTTACATTATTTTTATGTCGGGTCAATCCAGATTCCAAACGAATCCGGGGCTAACGGCTAGTCGACCCTAAAATTGAATTAGTAGATATCAATTTCATCTAATCTATCAGAAACGAGAAACTAAGTGGTAACTTAATGTTTGCTTACTTTTACTTATATACATTACTACAAATAAGTTGACATTGGGCTATTATTGTACAAACATGTTTCGGTCAGCGGTTTTGGGGGTTTGGCTAGACAGATTTATCAATAAATGGCTCTATCAAAACAATTATAATATAAAAACTGATTGTATTGTATGTAATCTGTTAATGCATGAATAAAATATGTATATAAAATTCCGACCTAGTATTAAAAAAATGTCATGTTTTTCTGAAAATTTACAGTATGAAAAATAAAGAAATATTCTAAAAATGCTGGATTCAAATTTATATGTTTGTTACTTTGCTCACAATAATCTCAAAAACGATATAACTGATCTTTATAAGTGTATAAGTATTTCCAATTTAAAATCTAAGTTATAATAACATTTTATAATAACAATACAATAAAAAACGAGTGTGTTATCTTAAAAAATGCATTAAAGATACCCGGAAAAAGGAAAGATTAAAGAAATAAGATAACCAAGTATGCGAGTGACAGGCGAACAAAGAAAATAACTTCACCCCTTATATTTAAATGTCTTAAACTCGATAGAATTTGCTCGGTTTCAGGATTCTATTTAGAATATACTTTTAAACTACGGGATGTATTTAATAATAAAAAACAATGTACTTATTTTTTTTGTTTTATTGATGATAGATCAAATAAAATTATTTTTTGATTTCACATTATATATTATTATGTTGGATTAATGATATTTAGCGACAAATTAACGTGTATGTTTTCACTTTTCATACACAATAGAGCTTATCTAATTTATTTCCTTATTTTTCTGTGTGAAGCTTTTAAAAAATACAAAACTATAATCGATTTATCTATTTACAACATTGATCAGTCTGTTTGAAAATCAATTGAATGCAACTAACATGAAAATATTTAACATAATTTTAATTTTTACTGAAATATTCTATCTCTAATATCTAATATGAGGTATTTCCTAACTTATTATTTTGCTAAGTAGCCTTGTCTATAACAATATAATTAATAATATATATAATAATAATTGTAACAATAAAGCGCGTCACACACGGTGAAGATACTATACCTAATATTGTATGTTAAGATTCTCTAATATAAAATATTACAGTATCTTATGGTATCCGGTATCAGCGTTCTGACCATCATTTTTCTTTTTGTCATTGCGAACTTTTACGTACGTAAAATATTATAGTATCTTCACCGTGTGTGACGCGCCTAATTGTACACGAATGTACTACATCCAAAACGAGAATTATTAACCTAACCTAACCTAACTTTAAACAATTGTTTCTTAAAAATCGATGTAATCTAAAAACATAACTAAATACACTTATTCGAAGTTAGTTAACCCGTCGCGGGCAGGCTTGCCCGGGGCGCTGTCAATCAATGCCCGGTAATTGTTCGTAGATATTTAATTTAATTATCTGAAATTGTACTGTTGGTATTTTTAGAAGTTGTTAATGAATTCTGTTGTAAATGGATTGTACTACATACTATTGTACATAATGTTAAATGTTTTTAGGTATGAGAGAAAATGTTGTATGTGATTTTATGACTCAATGAATTAACTGTGTAGGTAGGTATGTTAGGTAACTTTTATTATGATACTAGCTATGCTCCGCGGTTATACCCGCAGTACTCCGCTCCTGTTGGTCTTAGCGTGATGGTATGTAGCCTAAAGCCTTCTTCAATAAATTGGCTATCTAACACCGAATTAATTTTTCAAATCGGATCAGTAGTTCCTGAGACTAGCGTGTTCAAACAAACAAACACTTCAGCTTTTTAATATTTAATAAGTATAGATAAGTACATAAATGAAATGATTGGTGTGTTTTATTCAAATAAAAATTTTCAGGAAGATTAGCTCTTTCAAATTAAAAAGAAAACATACAAACTGTTTACCTTTATATTGTATTATCTAATATAATTTACCTTAAGAATTTTTTACTATATTTTTAACTAGCTGCGCTCCGCGGTTTGATGATATATAACCTTCCTCGATGAATGGGCCTAAACACCTAAAGAAATAACACCTAAAGAATTATTCAAATCGGACGTAGTTCCTGAGATTAGCGCGTTCAAACAAACAAACATACAAACAAACAAACTCTATAATATTTTAGCTTTATAATATTAGCACAGACTAATAATAATATACTACGTATATTAGTATAGGTAAAAACCACAGACTAATAATAATAATATACTACGTATACAAATAAAACTAATAATACAAGTTTTACTGCTTTTTAATTTTTTGGAAAGATGAGCGCCATCTAGTGTGGAATTGCTATTAATTTTTTTAAATACAGCGCCATCTAGTGAGGAATAGCCATTGAATTATTTTATTTATTACAGCGCCATCTAGAAATTTTCTTTATAACTTTTTATATACTATAGCGCCATCTATTGTCGAGAAGTATAATTAATTGTATTACAGTAGAACTCAAATTATCCGAATTAAAGGGGACCGGGACCCATTCGGATAATCAAATATTCGGATAATCGGATTTAAAAAAAAATATTGCCATTGGGGAGAATAAAAGCTACGTTTTGATATTGCACTATTTTTTTATTGAATTAAATTAAAGAAACATGAAATTTTCACATGTTTTAAATATTTTTGCAATCATCTTTCTTATTTCCTCTAGTGAAAACGCATCTTTATCATCATCATCGTCTCCATATTCTTGTTAGGGGAAGATTAAATGTATCTACAGACGCTCCGATTTGGTTGGTGCCAACCATCCGACCACGACCAAATCGGAAAGTGTAGAGAGCGGTCGGTCCGACATAATTATTATTAATATTGGTTTGACGTGGTCGGATGCGCCAGCAATACCGACCAAACCAACTTCCTATCCGATCCAACCAAATTGGAACGTGTGGAAGCTTTGTTCCGACCAAATCGGCTCATTCCATAGAGTAATATAGGTAATTGGCTCATTCACATTTGCAACGCCGCCGGTGTAGGACGTCAACATGAACGCCGAGGGAGTTACGGTCACCGAACGTGACATATTAATAAAATTACTGGAACTATATAAAGACTTTCCCTGTTTGTGGGACTTAAGTAACAAAGATTACGCAAATAGAGATGCCAGAAATCAAGCGTATTTTGTTATGTTAGAAGTATTAAAAAAATTGACAGTGCGGCTACATTAAAAACCTTAAAAAATAAGTTATAAGAGCCGCATATGACTGTAATTTTCTCTATTTCTATAGTAGAATTTAGCCCATTCTCTTCGTACTATGGTCAACTGACATATTACTCTATGGTCAACTGACAGTTGGAAGGCCAACCGTCGGACAATCTGTAGCAATGTTGGAATGGTTGCCTTGTCGGTTCCGATATGGTTGGCACCAACCAAATCGGAGCGTCTGTAGATACATTAATAGCGCACTTAGACTTTTTTTGGAAAATTTTTTGTGATTCGGATAATCGGCGATTCGGATAGTCGGAGTTCGGATAATTGGAGTTCTACTGTACTTATACTATAGCGCCATCTATTGTCGAGAAGTATAATTAATTGTATTACTTTAGTTTCATGTAAAGAAAAATAGATGGCGCTGAAATAAAAAAAAAGAATTTTTTGGCTATATTTATTTGTGTATAATTTTTAGTGATTTATAATAAGTAATAAGTAATCATACACATATTATATTCACAATTTTTTTTCTATAACTAACCATTGGGTTGTAAATAAAAAACATTGTACATTTTAAAATACTTTATTATTTATTCGATTTTAAATATCGCCTTCGAAATTGATCCTGCCTTCAACGCTACCAACGCATCTTTGTACTCTGACAAAGCGAATGTCTTCACTCCAAGTTTTTCATAATTCAGATATCTGAAAAAAGAAAAGTGTTTACACAAGACGTTACTAAATTGAGAAGTATTTTTAGTCATTTTCAGTGACAATATAAACATAGTATTTGGCGGGAATTTAATTTTTTTTCGATAGATTTCAAGTAGCCTCTAGTTTAATGCACCTTTGATTTTTTTTAACAAATCAGAATAAAGAAATAAATTTTGTTTCAGCTGGACTTATTTTTATTAATTTAAATTACTCACCTGTCTCCCATAGCACTAAGAAGGCCGATGGCCTTTGGAAAACTGAAGGGGTTGATTTTAACACCAATTATTGTCAGTTCCTTGTCGTAAATAATATATGGGTTTATTCTGAAAAAATAAATAAGAAAATTAAGTGTAGGTAAGTAATTACAATTAGTCAAATAAATCACATAATGTAGGTAATTTACTGTAATTAGGTAGGTATATATACATAAAATTTTTAATATTTTTTAGTAATTTTTGCGGTTCCGGTTTGGTTGAAATTAGTCTGAAGAAGAAAAAAATAAAAAATGTGTGCGTGTACTAGCGTAAGAAGTGAAACTTCTTTAAGACCTTATTTTAAGAAAAATAATTTACTGCATAATTTATGCAACTTTACAGAAATACGTCGGTCGAATCACGCGTGATAGGGATAAGAAAAAGATGGCGCGGACCGGAAAAATGCCACGCGTAACGAAAAAATGTTACACTAAATTTTTTTCCAACCCCGATAAAGAAGTTTCACTTCTAAAATGCCAAAGTTATTTTACTGATTGTAATCGATTCAGTTCTAAAACAAACAGAAATTCTCCTCATACAATTCATGTATTTACACATTTTCTACATTCCATTGTTATATAGAATTATATATTAATATATTATGAGAAATAAGAATATACAATATTATTCTTTTGTAGTGTTTTAGCTAATTATACAGAGTGTAATCGTTAAGTGTACACAGGCGATTATTCCGTAACTATTGCAGATATCAAAAAACTTTAAACTGATATTGAAAGCCTTTTACCTAATGAGTAAAATGACAATAATAACTTTTTAAAAATAAAACGGGAAATATCTTTACTTCTCTTTAATTAATTTTAAATGTTTCCACAGTTTCAATATCGTAAAACTAGATGGCGCTGTAACAAAATACTCACGAAGCTTGATGGTTCGGCGGGCAGCAACCGAACACAACGTATTTCCCGCCGTGACGGAGATAATGGAAGCTTATTTCCATCACTTTACCGACGCCTACGAATAAAATGTTTCATTATTAATAAATAATTGTACTAAGTACAATATTTTTCTGTAAATGTTACTTGTACTACAGTACAGTACTTATACTCCACTTGTTCAACAGTGAGATATACCTTTGTTCTTTGATTATTTAGAGTAAATAATATATTATAATGAATTTGGTTGTATTTATTAATACATGGTCAAGTAACCTTATTATCACAATCATGAATCTAATATCTCGACACTAGTACAGTGTGCAAAAAAGAACTTGATTATTCAATAATTAAACACAAATTAAAGCATGTTTTAGAATTTAAAAAAATCGGGGAAATGTGAAATTGTCTTAACCCTCATAGAAAGCCTGTGTTATAAGATAGGAATAAAAAAAGCGGTGAATTATATAAAAAAATGTAATGGTAATATCCTGTTAACTATACCTGTGCAATCAATAATGATGTCATATAATTGTTTTTCCGCCGCCAAAACGTCCGGTGTAACCAGCCTGTAACCGGTTTCTAAAATTTCATTAAAAAAAATATTATAATATCCTTTAAATAATGAATTATTGAAAAATATCCAAATTTTAAAAAAACTTTGGTTTACGTTTTCTTTTATACAGGGTGTCCCCGGCAATAGGTGAAAATTAAAAAAAAAGTCATAACTCCGAAAATACGAAAAATCGCATAACATAAGTGGGGGTGATTCGGATAGCCCTCCTCTACCTCCTGGCTTCAGTATATCCATACTTCTTGGGACACCCAGTATTTGTTTCGTGTTTTCAACAGCAAGGTTTTTTTGAATAGGTATACCGAATTTCTCTATATTTTGTTTAGGTATAAATACTTTATAGTTTTTTCTTACCAAGTTTCTTTACAATTTCTAGTCTGGTTTTGTTCATTTCTGAGACAGTAACATCCCGATGTCCTTGTAAGTGTAATGTTGTTATCCATAAGTTACCTGTAATAACAAAATACGTTTCATTTATTAAAATCTTATTTCAATACATCAAAAATAAAATCGCCTAGGGTGATTTTCCACCAATAATGTGCGAGGATGTGTTTGTAAAGAACCAATCATATCGCTTCATTTAGTTTGAAGTGTTTAGCGCTTGAATTTATCTATTGAAAATAAAATAATTGATAATCAAAATCACAAACATATCTTAGATGCATATTATAATCTAATAAAACCGTAGGAAAGTCAAAACTGTACATTGAATATTATTTTTTAAGAATTCTTGAATGATTCTTGAAGATGTAGTTTTCATAATTTTTTTCTGTTTGTCTGTATGTCCGGGCTAATCTCTAAAGTCATGTATTTACATCAAATTCGGTACAGAGATAGCTTGACATCTGAAGAAAGACATAGAATAGGTTTTATCCCGGAAATCCCACGGGAACGGGAACTATGCGGGTTTTTCTTTGACTACGCGGGTGTAAAGCAGAAAGCTAGTATGTACTATGAATTTCTATTTTTTAAAGATATTAAGTTGCCTGTTATGATTATTCTAGAGTTAAGACTATAATCCAAAAGGAAATGAAATTTGATCCACATCGGTTGAGTGATGAGTTATTATTACGGAAAATAGGTAGGGTGGTGGCACCAATTATCGGCCATGTCAACTTTTTTTGAACTTTGACTGGATGTAATTTTTACATTAATAGCTTTTTCTTTCTTACAGTGCCTTTTTCGGGTAGATAGATATTGAAACTCCATTACTACATTTGCAAAATTACGAATCCATTGTTACTTTATTAAATATAGAATTTTTATTTCGAATATGACGATTTCCCTCAATATCGGCCACTAACAGCAAGATAACACCCTAATATCTGCCGTCTTTGGCCCTAATATCGGCATAGCTTTTCTTAGGTGAACTTAGATGAATAAAACTTAAAACTGGTAAAATTTTCTTATAATCCATTGAGATACAAATCATTTTTTTAACTCGCCTATCATGAACGGTCTTTTCGTTACATTGTCTTAAAAATTTAAAGTAATGTACCAAGTTCAGTATTCTTATAAGACAAATAAAGATACGGGGTTAAATGAGACTTGTGTCAATCAACTAGGAAAAGAATTGGTTTGGAAATGTTATAAGAAATCACCCAATCATTAAACCAACATATTCATAGAATACTACTTCACTTCTCATCCACCCACTATTTGATAAACCAAGAAACCAGGAGGATGGTGTGGTATTACTTTTGGTGGCCTACGGATGTAGGGAAAACAACCATAAAGATGCTGCTCCTGCTGCAGATATGACTAGAAAAACATTTATGTTACTTTTTCACTGCCCTTAGCAACTTCATAAATGTTCTTCCATCTCTTAGGCCCTATTACTTTCCCTGTCTTCGGAAATATACTAAAGCTCGTCTCATCCCCATTTATATTCTCCGTGGGTCTTGTAATATGTCTTCCGTTTCCGATTGATTTTATATTATGTTCTTGTAAGTCATTAAACCACTTTCTTCTGTAACTACAGCCCTGGCCAGCTTCTTTCATTTTAAAAACAAGAAATACCACTTTTTCCCTGGTTTTCCATTTTTAAACGGATTGGGTCTTTTATCTTCTTTTATAATATTTTTAACGCTATTTATCACGTTGCCGCGTGATCCAGGAAAACCGTAGATAGGTAAACCGTAGATCCGTATCAACCATAAAACAATTTCTTCTTCTTCATTTTGGTTTAAGACGGTATCTCTACCAACTGTGCATTCTGTGTCTATTCTTCCATGAAGTCTATCTTGTAAAGTGGTCCTCAGGATGTCATATTGTCGAGATGCTTCTCTGATGCTCATATTTTGATTTTTGACGGCATTCACTGTCTCTATAATTTTACTATGGTCAACAAAAAGGACAAACAAAAAGGTCAACAAAAAGGAAAACGTTTGCAATAGCCAACGTTTTACTTTTAGTTGATCTTTTGCTAGTTTAGATTGTGCTGGCATGATTTGGGCATAGCAATTAACAAAAATTAAAATACATCACCTTCCTGTTTAAAGTCTGACGGTAGTAGAAAAGGTTTTACTAAGGTGGCCGTTATTACGCATCAATTCGCTTTATATCGGCCGTAGCTAATAAAAATCGTTTTTAGGCGGCCGACTTTAGGATCCAGTGATCAAACGGAGCTGTTGTTTCATTTCTAACCTTATTAATATCACTGCTAACATATAAAATAGCTAAACATGTTATTTGAAGTTTTCGTGCATTACCCCAATATCGACCACCCGGCCGATATTGAGATTTATCAGCAAATACAGATCCCCAAGCTCGGCCCCGCAATTATTTCATTAAAAAGACAAACAAATCTAAAAACACACTATTTTATCGATAATTTGACTGTTTTTCTTTGAGAACACATAAAATTCAATACTATATGTTTGTTTAATTCCATTAAAATACTTATCAACGTAAAGCGTCGACTCAGCGATTTGACTACGCAATGCCGCCAAACTACGCACGTTTTTACCTGCACGTGCTCTATGGCTTACTGAATTTTCAAGAGTTGAGGTACCCACACCGAAATTTGGGAGGTTTTACTTATGTATATAGAGTCACTTTTTGCATAAAAACTTTTATGATTTAAGATCGATATTTATAGTTATATTCCGTTTTCTCGAAAAGGCCGATATTATGAGCAGGCCGATAATAGGAGACTTCACCCTACCTATGTTCATAACATCCGTATTGACATTCTCTCATCTATAATTTAAATTTGGTAAAAAAGCTACCAAAGTAAATCCATATACTTAATACGTCACAGACATGTATAATACGTAGTACATATTAACTCAATGACTTAATATTATAAATGCGAAAGTAACTCTGTCTGTTACTCAATCACGCCTTAACTACTGAACCAATTTTCATGAAATTTGGTATGGAGATATTATGATACCCGAGAAAGGACATAGGCTACTTTTAATCCCGGGAAAATGACGCAATTCCGGAAATCCCACGGGAACGGGAACTATGCGGGTTTTTCTTTGACTCCGCGGGCGAAGCCGCGGGCGGAAACCTAGTAATTTATATGTATCAAAACCGATTTTTACTTCGAGTTTGAGATTCTTGTCTGAGAAAACAGAATTCTAATAGCTAAAATAGGGCTTGAAAAGTATGGTGAGTTGAAAAATAATGTAGCGCAATGTTGGTACATGAACGAAGTCGCGAATAAAACATAATATTTACAAACTAAAATATACATTGTTATGGAAACATAACGGTTTGTGTAAACTTAACAGATAAATTCAATTGTTAACGAAACTAGATAAACTGTACTGAGTATTACTGTAACCTTGCGGTTTGTATAAGATAATTATTATTTGTATTATGCTAACGTATTATTTAATAATCTTATCAACTTGGTAAATACAATTTTTGGTGTTAATTGCAGATAAATAATATTATGTTAGCTGCTATTAAGAGGAGGCTCCCAGTATAAATGCGAGTTTTTGAGGATGTTTGTTACTCTTTCACGCAAATATTACTGAACCGATTACAAGGTATGTAGATTGTAGGTAGCTGAAGACCGAGAATAAGGCATAGGCCATTTTTTCACAATTAAACTCAAACTGAAACTCAACTATAATTTCCTCGAGAACCATTCTTTCTATAAAAAAACACCGTTTTAAAATCGCTTCGTTTAAAAATCAAAGCATACATAGAAACAGACAGACAACAGTGACTTTGTTTTATATTATGTAGTACTAGATTTCCGCCCGCGGCTTCGCCCGCGTTTTCAAAGGAAAACCTGC
Source organism: Colias eurytheme (assembly GCA_907164685.1). NCBI lineage: Eukaryota > Metazoa > Arthropoda > Insecta > Lepidoptera > Pieridae > Colias > Colias eurytheme. The sequence goes on from CAJQZN010026495.1 coordinate 31,485, forward strand.
ATAGTTCCTGTTCCCGTGGGATTTCCGGGATAAAACCTATCCTATGTGTTAATCCAAGTTACCCTCTATATGTGTGCTAAATTTCATTGTAATCGGTTCAGTAGTTTTTACGTGAAAGAGTAACAAACATCCATACAAAATTTCGCCTTTATAATAGTATTAAGATAAGATGTAGTGATGCTTTTTACAAAATGAATGTATAGGGGAAAGGGGCCTAAAGTGGGCACAGAGCCTAAAGAGGGCACTCAGTATAGTATCGGAATTTTAAATAATGGCGCGCGCGCGACTCGTGAGCACGATCCCCACACCCCTCCCACCTCGCGGCAGTCGTTGGATTCGCTTGCGAGCACGCATTTACAAGCTGCAACAAATAAATGTTTTTCGACGATTTTTGAAAAATATTGCAAGGTATGTAATATGTGTTCTTTTTATTTTGGTGTTTACAATCCTTTAACCAAAATTTGTTAGTTATTAAGTGGCTATCTGGCCATATTTTGGTTCCATAAAAATCCACGTGTCTAAAAATTTTGAGGTAGAATTTCGTCTGAACCTTTCAAATGTCGAAAAAGGCAAAGCGGGCAGGGTAAAGCGGGCACGCGCCCGCTTTGCCCCGTCCGCTAAAATGTTACCTACATTCTTTTGTTAATTTGCTTTTTCCTTTCCGATGACCGCTTATAAACGGCGTAAATATAAGCGTAAAACTTCACAAGCCTCATGGCAACGCTCAACTATGCAGCAAGCAAAACGAGAAGTGCAAGAGTTAGGAAAACCTGTCAAAAAAGTAACAACTAAATATGGGATTCCAAGAACGACATTGCAGACATCTTAAAATGGGTTCGTGTAATGTAAAGCTTGGTAGGTTTACTACTTACTGTCTTTTCTACGGAACAAGAAATGGAGCTTTTGGAATACGTATTCCACATGGACTCTTTATTTTACGGGCTGTCTAAACAAGAATTTTTGGAACTTGTATACCTACCTATTACATTATTTTAGGATTTAAATAAAAAAATATATACATATATGAAATAATTGTATTGCTTATTAGAGACTAAATAATGATAGACTGTAAACAGGGCGTTATTTTTTTAAAGATATATCTGGAAATATTGTACCTAAAAGTTTAAAGCTCCTAAGAAGTTCCTTTGTTTCATATATTCATTTAAAAATAATTGTATGACTGTTTGAAATACATAACTTATAAAATATTTTTTGTGTCTTTTACTCTATTTATTATTGTAATTATTATTTGTGGCTGTATATTTTGAAATCTACTGTTTAAATCCAGGCCTGCGCTCTTTACCCAACTACTGCCCGTTTTGCCCTAAACGAAAGCCCGCTTTAGGCCTCCCCTTCGGGCAAAGCGGGCAATCGTAGGCTTTTAGTAATCTGTTAATAATTATTATATACTTTAACTTTTGACAAATTTAACCACTTAGCATTCAAAAGTATTTATTAATGGAACTTTTGGCAAAAAAATAAATGGATTAACTTCTTTTCAAACTTCATTTTTTTTAATTTTCCCGTAAGGTGCCCCCTTTGGGCCCATCTCCCCTATGAGTGTGTCGTACCGCTAGGCTACACGTCGAGTGTATACCACAGAGCAAGTAATATAGGTGTATACTGTATGATCCATCGCGATACGGGCAGTATGAGTGGCACGAGTTAGAATGAGTTGGTTGAAACTCGACCGCTAACTTCGGTCGAAGTGTTGCGTTGGTAATCGATTCCAGAATAAAATTAACTATACTACTTGTAAATATTCTAGTATACATACTTTATTTACTTATTTAGCTGGACAAATATTTACTTTTCAAAAACTTATATATTACTTATCTCTATAATATAAAAATAAATCGCAAAATGTGTTGGTAAGCGCATAACTCGAGAACGGCTGAACCGATTTCGATAATTCTTTTTTTATTATATTCCTTGAAGTACGAGGATGGTTCTTATGTAGAGAAAACGTAAATATGTACCTCGGGCGAAGCCGGGGCGGACCGCTAGTTATATATAATATTATAAACTTATATATAATATTTACTTTTAAACAAAAAGTAAATACTTACTCAAAAATTTGTTACATTATTATATATCTAGTTGTTGACTTTATAGTGTGTTTTAATTTCTTCATGTCGCAAAATAGTGAGAAACTACATTTTACTGCGTTGAAACATCACATTCACATAGGAATTTCTTTTTTCACGCGAGTGAAGCCGCGTATAACAGCTAGTAGTAGTACGTTAGTAGTAAGCAGTTATTCATAAAAATAGTAGCTACTTACCAATAATTCCAGCCCCAACAATAAGTATTTTAGAGCCAACTGGTATTGGAGAGGCTCTGTCGTAGCCATGAGCTACACAGGAATACGGCTCACAGAGACCAGCTATAACAAAATAATATATTTACTATTTTTAAGCTATTGCATAGCTTCTATCGCGGGCCTTGAGCGCGGGTCCGAATCCAGAAATTCCGTAACGAAAAACCTCACGCTCCCCACTCCAACGGGCGCGGAGGTGTGGCTTGAAGGCATAGCATGCAATAGCTTTACCGCGGCAGTTCCCGAGTGACACACGTCTTTTTTTTGTTTATAAAAGAAGTGATGATAGGAGATAAAAAGGTGGAGCTTACAATAAATGTTCTTTTAACCGACTTACATACGATTTGTTTGATTTTTGATCGAGATTTTATTGCGTCATTCAAAATATATTCCTAAAATAAAAAAAAGACGTGTGGCACTCAGGGATTGCCGTGGTAAAGCATGCCTTCAAGCCACACCTCCGTGCCCGTCGGAATGGGGAGCGTGAGGTTTTTCCGTTACAGAATTTCTCAATTCGGTCCCCGCGCTCAAGGCCCGCGATAGAAGCTATGCAATAGCTTAAAATCTTAATCTTTCCAATTATTATTAGTTAATTATTATTAGGCTGTCGCCTGTCATGCTGAAAATATTATTGCTCTGCAACACACACCTTTGCTAAACTGCAACATTTTGTTCCTTACTAAACAAATGTAGCTAGCTATTATTTATTATTCTGTGACCTTGGTGAATTGTATGTAGTACTTACCCTGCTCAGTAGTAATCCCATCAGGCAGTGCATACACCTGTTCTTGAGGACATTTCACATACTGTGCCCAACCACCATCTCTGAAGATACCAATCGTACTGTTGATTCCAGCTGTGAGACAGTATTGGTAGTTACCGTTACGGCAGAAGGTGCAGAGGTTGCAGGCGCTGAAAGAAAGCTTTGTTTTCTTACTAGTCTTTATCATCTACACTAATATTATAAAGAGGAAAACTTTGTTTGATTGATTGTAATGAATAGGCTCATAAACTACTGGACCGATTTTGATGAAATTTGGCACAGATAGTCTTTAGACCCTCAGAAAGAACATAGGCTACCTTTTATTGCGAAATGTGTACCACGGGCGAAGCCGGGGCGGACCGCTAGTGTTAAAATATGTTTGTTTGTCTTTCACGTATAACGGAACGAGTATATGGTACAAGTAAAAATCATTTTTGTGGTTTAAAACGCGTATTAAAAAAAAATATAAATATACCAGCTGCCCCGACATACGTCTCAGTTACCAATATGATAGGTCAAACCAACGGGTCAAACGCATAAAAATAATAATCTTATATATAAAAATGAATCACAAAATGTGTTGGTAAGCGCATAACTCGAGAACGGCTGAACCGATTTCGATAATTCTTTTTTTATTATATTCCTTGAAGTCCGAGGATGGTTCTTATGTAGAGGAAACGTAAACATGTACCACGGGCGAAGCCGGGGCGGACCGCTAGTTTGTAATAAAATAATTTTGTGACTATAAACTGATATGTAACCTATCCTATTTTTCATGTTAGATCAAACGGCTAAACTGTACATTATAGGGCGTGGAGTTGAGAGTCGTAATTTTTTTTGTGGTTAGCTATTGTCCTATGGAACCTAAATCTGAAATTTCACAGCGCGAAAACTTTTTGTTTTTGAGTCACGAATTTTTGAAAATCGGAAAATTTTACTCCATTTTATCTTTGAAACGCGAACTTACTGTTTCAAATTGACCTACAGCGATTGTCAAACGCGTTTCATTTCAGGTAAAACATTTCTATCTAACAAAAAAATATTATAATTTAAATTTTATTTATGAACCCCGTTTTCCAATTACAAAGCATAATGCGACTCAGTGCCGCACAATGCCGAATTATGCTGATGCTTAATTGGAACATGAAACGCACCAGCAGGTTGCGCTAAGTTCAGTGTTGAAAAAAAAAATATTCATAGAGTTAGCAATAACCTCATTAATGTGTAAATAAAGTGGTATACATAATAATTGGTTGAAAAATATTTACGGTTATTTTAAGTAATTTGGATTTTGATTATTTCATTAACATTTTTTTTCAATGTTTGTACCTTCATCCATACTTATATTTATTTTTTTAACATAATTTGAATTAACTTTGATTATTTCGAAAAAACTACAATGAAACGAAAGCTTTAAAATTTTTTCCAACAATTAATAATTACTAACGATAAATCGATTGCACGCATCAATTCACGCGCATTACTTTTTCTAGTGCTCGATTGTGCGAAGCGTTGCTGTAGTTGGAACATTCAACGTTAAGCATTATGCCGCATAATGCGCTCTTGTGCTGTAATTGGAAAACGGGGGAAATTTGTATATTTTTTAACAACAACATTAAAAATAATTATTATTAAGTATAGTTTTTGTAAAATAGATTAAATAAAATAAAATTATTAATATTCGCAATTTATAATTTAACAAAAATATTAATCGAAGTGTCTAGTCGTCCGCTAAACGGATGAATAAAATAAATTAGTCGTCCGATTACCGGATGAATAAAATAATTTAATCGTCCGATTATTCGGATTACTAGATAACCTTTTAACACTAAAGCTAGTTGGGTTGGACTAAAGCAAAGGGGGCGCAGGACTTTTGATGGAGTTGGTGTCATTTTAACACCTATTTATTATTGTTTTATCGTAAAGATAACGCTAATATAAGCATGTTTTATAGGAACAACTTTTCTCTAAAATCAAAAATGGCGGAGATATTCACCCTCAATTCGTTAGGTTAGGTTTAGGTTAGGTTAGCCTTTAGGTTAGGTTAGGTTAGGTTAGGTTTCTTAAAAAAAAACTACACAGAAATAGGAGCCCCGCGAAGCGGGGCTCCGTCGACGCGCAAAAAAAAATCAAGTTAGGTTAGGTTAGCCGTTAGGTTAGGTTAGGTTAGGTTTCTTAAAAAAAAAACTACACAGAAATAGGAGCCCCGCGAAGCGGGGCTCCGTCGACGCGCAAAAAAAATCTAGTTTAGGTTAGGTTAGCCGTTAGGTTAGGTTAGGTTAGGTTTCTTTAAAAAAAAAACTACACAGAAATAGGAGCCCCGCGAAGCGGGGCTCCGTCGACGCGCAAAAAAAAATCAAATACCTACGTGTGCCCTCCTCCCCCCACAAAAAACCTATAATACGTGCGGCAGTTCTCTAAAGAAACCCCGATAACCTAACTATATAGATAAATAGATGTTATCGGACGATTAAATTATTTTATTCATCCGGTAATCGGACGACTAATTTATTTTATTCATCCGTTTAGCGGACGACTAGCGCTGTCCAATATTAATTGTACGCTTTGTACCGTGGAACAAAACAATAACGACGTCATTTTCAGTTACCGTTCGTTTGCTGCCTTTCAGTCGAGATCGTTTCGTGCGTACTCCTGTTAAGCCCTAAAACTGTACAAAACTATTAAACTTTTACTTTTAGCATACAAATAGGTAGCGAGGAGCGAAGCGACGAGCGTGTTAGGTTAACATTTGAACTGCCGCACGAGCCGAGCGAGCGAAGCGAGCGTGCCGCGGCAGCGGCCGGCGAGTGCCAGAAGCGACTTTAGGGCGATTCCCACTCAAACAAAAAAAAAAACTACAGGTCATACTAATGTCTATTACATTAAATCTGTCATATTTCAAATCAAAGAGCTAATGCAATATTACTAGTATTGAAAACTATTATTGTAAAGTAATAATTAATATTAATTGCTTCAGATCAATGTGGAACTGGAAAAAAATACCTAAAGCAAAGGGGGCGCAGGACTTAGAAAATTTTTGATGGAGTTGGTATCATTATAACACCTATTTATTATTGTTTTATCGTAAAGATTACGCTAATAAAAGCATGTTTTGTTGGGGCAACTTTTCTCTAAACTTGATAATTACCAAGATACATGACGGATTGTAAAATGTAAATTTTTTCAATGATGGAATATTATGTATTCAATATTAAGCTGCGAAAGTCCGAATCTAGCTAAAAAACGTTACGCTAAAATAAGCATTGCATTATCATAAGACTTGCCACAGAACCGAAGCTGTCAACCCCGAATTCCACGTGGTCTTGTCTGCCCTACCCCTAGAGTGTATGTAAAAAGCCGGAGGCGCGGAGGGAAAAAGGAAAGGGTTAGGTTAGGTTTTATCATCAATCTTTGAGGGCGAATATCTCGGCCATTTTTTATTTTAGAGAAAAAGTTTTTTTTATAAAACATGCTTATTTTAGCGTTTTGAATAAAAATTATGTATTTTATGATTCCTATACAATTTTCACTTTAGATCAAAAATTTTCTAAGTCCTTACTTTGCGCCCCCTTTGCTTTAGGCGGACCAAAACTTAATTTGTAAATATCTCGAAAACTATTAATTTTCGCGCCCCCCCCTTTACAGGGGAAGTTCCTAGTACCCACCCCCCCTTTCCCCACCCCCCCCGCACCCCCAAATTCCACGCCCTATAATGTACAGTTTTACCGATCAAACTGCACCCTGGGTGCAAATCAAATTTAAAATCAGTTCAGTAATTTTGGAGTCTATCGCGGACCAACAAAGTGACACGTATTTTGACATTCTATTAAAAAAGCAAACATCAAAATTAGTTTTAAAGATTCAAGCATACTTACTTACATAGGGACAGAGAAAGCAACTTTATTTTATACTATGTAGTGATAATACATTTCTTACCAGTTCGGATCAACGACGACTTTCTGTCCAACTTTGAAGCATGATTTCTTGCCAACCTCAGTTATGGTACCACTGAACTCATGTCCAAGTGGTAAAGGCTTTTCTTTTGATGCCGGAAACTCTCCCTATGACAAACAAAAATAATCTAATCATGTTTGTTAATAAAAATATTATCAAACACAAAACAGCTGTTGTTATATTCTTCTTGTATTAGAGAAACGAATCTTCAATGGCGGCGCTTATCATTCCCTCTCGCTCACACACGGCCGTACGGTATGCAAAAATAAAATCACTAAAATGTATTTGATTTTCCCTATAATAGTTTTTATCATAAATTTACAATGACAATTATGCATTTGCGAAAGTAAATAATGTTTTATTGGAATTTGACAAAATATGTTCTTTGGGAAAAGTTGTTCAGTTTTATGGGCTTATTACAAGTATTATGGGGATTTTATTACATTCTGTATACGTAAATATAATAATTCATATAAATACACAAATACAATAACGAAAAATTTGTCAAAAAACAATTTGAAATAATTAATAAAATAATTATCAATTTACGTTATTTTTATTTTCTTTTTTGATGATCCTACCATCTGTCAAAGTCAGCTTTGGCCGCCATTGAAGATTCGTTTCTTTATTGAACTGACTAATATGAGTTATCTAGAATGGTCTAGAACACTATAATTCCAAATGCTAAGATAATTCTTATTCTTCTTGTAATCAAGCCAAATTGTTTTTAAAATGAGGGTAGTTGAATCAAATGTCGTTTAATAGATGTCATATTGACGTTGACAACACAGTCGGTGCTGTCCTGAGTATAATATACAGGGTGTCCCACTGTTGGTATACTAAGGTCAAAGGAGGTTATAGTTCTGCATACGCTGAGTTCGTAAAAAATACATATAAAATTCCAGACGCCTTTTTTTTCTAAAAGATGAATTTTTCAAACTCTATGTGTCCAAGCAACCCGCCCAATTCTTCCACCAGCACGTGAGCTATCGTTTAAGATTATGTTTTCATAGAAAAATTGCTCACATTAGCGAAGCGGTACATGCCGGCTGCATCAAGCTAGAGAAGAAAACATGGATTTTCAGGAAAAATTTAGCAAAAAATTTTTGACGTAATTTTTTTGTTTAAGTATTTTTTACGTGATCAGTGCATGCAAAACTACAAGTTCCTTCACGCTTAGTAAACCAATAGTGGGACACCCTGTATATTCTGTGGTGCTGTCTATTATATAATTTCGCTGATAATAATTTATATACATTCTACCCAGAAAGTGGGTAGAATGTATTAGCGCGTTAACATTGTAATAACACCTTTTTTGTAACTACATTCTTGTAAATAAATGAAATTTGAATTTGAATTTGAATTTATGTTGTCATTGCGATATGTTGTGTTGTTTTTTCTGATTGTTGTAGATATCATCTGCGCTTGATTTGAAACTGTTGGAGCTAATTTTAACTTTTTGTACGTGATCAAACCCATTCACTACAGGACATTGGCAAAATTGTGGCAACGCAGTACTGCCATAAATTCTTAAATAAATTAAAATATTTAATTGAATACATCGTTTCACTTCAAACACTACACACTTCACAATAAATGAGTAGATTTCGACTCTTCAATAGTTGATCTTTCTAAGTTCACAGAATTTCGCATTCATTTGATTAGAATTTTATAAAAAAAAAATGCTATCTAATCTTATGTAGGCATCATAAATAGGAGATTAGTGATTACTCTAATAAATGTAAATTATCTTTTTACCACACATGCGATAATTTAGGATAAGGTTTAATAATTTAATATAATAATATAGCTATGTTAAACATTATAATAATAAAATTATTATAAAGCGTTAGTCGTAAAACTTTTAATACATAATTAATGACAATAAAGTGTTTTGTTTATGCCATTAATTTGGACTAATTAAGTATTATTTTTGTGATCTTGTGTTATCTATGGTCGAAGTTCATATCATGATATGCTATAACTACTTAAAACTACTATAAAGACGAATGATGTGTTTGTTATTTGTGTGTTACGAATAAACTTTAATGCTATTAAAAATACCTATTGTTTTATTCAGCATTCGATTTTAAAAATAATTTAATTTTGGTTTCATTTATTTCCACGTCAACTCAGTGGTTGACGTGGAAATAAATGGACAAGCGACTACACTAATATGCTGAGGAGTTTGTTTATTTGTTTGAACGCGCTAATCTCAGCAACTACTGGTCCGATTTGAAAAATTATTTCGGTGTTAGATAGCCCTTTTATCGAGGAAAGTGAAGACTATAATATATCATCACGCAAAGACTAATAGAAGCGGAGCCACAAGGGTGAAACTGCGGGGCGCAGCTAGTATGACGTAACTAGCCGCTCGACCAGGCGTAAACAAAAACAGCTGAAAAACACTCGAAACAGCTGATTGGGTTGTTTGATTCGAATAGATGTTTGCCACAAAATAGAACGTCTGGATGTACTTACATATATTTTTTCGCGAAAAACTGCATCCTGAAAAGTATGGTGACAATTGACAATTAAAAAAAATACCTGAATTATATGTAGATCTGTACCACACACTCCTGAATATTCGACCTTCACTATAACATCTGTGTCCTTTTCTATCTTGGGCATGGGATAGTTCTCGTCATATTTAAGGGTTAGACTTTTACCATCGAACACTACGGCTTTCATTTTGGAGCTGAAAAGATTTTTTTTATTGCAAAATAACTTAAAGTAAATTATCGTCAGAATAAGTAACATCCATACATCCTCTCAAATTTAATAACTAGCTTTACCCCGCGGTTTCATCCGCGCACAAAACTGCCGGTAAAATCTTTTATCCCCGCTTTATATGTTTTAATATATTCTTTAAATGAAAAAAACTTTAAATGAAGAAAACAAATGCCCATAATATTATAATGTCCCGAAAACGGAAAGGATTAAATATAATTTTTTTTAATAGATAGAGTGATTCAAGAGGAAGGTTTTAGTACATATATAATTTATTAGGTTTTAGACAAAGCGGGCGAAGCCGCGGGCGGTAAGCTAGTTAAAAATAAACAAGTTACTTACAAGACTATAACGTCCGATTGTTATCACAGCACAGTTTAATCTAAATAACTTCTTGCTGACTCTATAATACGTTTTATTGCATAATCTCGAGTTTAGTGTGACTATAATGTTAGTAAAATATAGTTTTTACAATTAAACTAGCGGTCCGCCCCGGCTTCGCCCGTGGTACATATGAAAAATAGATGTTGGCCGATTCTCAGACTTACCCGATATGCACAGAAAATTTCATGAGAATCGGTCCACCCGTTTCGGAGGAGTATGCAGACTAACATTGTGACACGAGAATTTTATATTTTAAATTTTTACAATTAAATTAAATATCATAGAAATTATAGTAAATAATTTTAAAACGCTTGTCATATACATATTACGTCTATAGTACCTACTCGCGCGGTTTCACCCAAAGACAAATCCGCAGGTAATAGCAAGTATGTATTTCTATAGCTTATGTATTATAGTGGTACACAAGCTTGAAGCTACATCACTGATAAGTATCATCAAAATGGGTTAAGTGGTTTTAGCGTGAGAGAGAAACAGCCATACATCCATATTTCCATAATTCAATAATATTCGAATCAATTAATCAACAGTAAAATAGTAAGAATTAAAATTACGAGTTAAAATGAGTTGGTCGAATTTCAACCAACTATCCGGTCGAAATTCGACCAACTCATTTTAACTCGACTCACTCGTACGCGTACCATTTCGTGACTCGGACTCGTACTGTCTGTATCACAGAGCAAGTAATAGGGCGTATTCAGAAAGAAAGCTTGAAACTTATAAGCGCTTATCGGCGCTTATAAGCGCTTATAAGTTTCAAGCTTTCTTTCTGAATACGCCCATATATAGGTCCGTATCGCCATGGAACACACTCGACACCCGCATTGTGCTGCGGGAACACGGTGTTTGTATGAATAAAGTCAATGCATACGATATACAATCTATATCATTAAAAAAATGTTTATTAGTATTGAACCGACGTTTTAATAGTAATTTTCTACCACCGACTTGTATAGTACTCTGCTATGATGGTACACTACTTTTATTTTAATGAGTGGATAACAATTGTGGTCATACAAATAAACAATTAAAAACGAGAATTTAAAATATATAGAGGAGGTTATTATATTATATTTTTTTGTAGTTATGCTCAGATTTTTTTCATTATTAACATTATCATCAATACATCCTGTAGGTATATATTGAAGAAGAGCGTGTGTGCCGAGCACACGTGTCAGAAGTGAAACTTCTTTGGCAAGATTGAAATACACAAAATCGTCGTCTTACTCCATGACATCTCAATTCTTGTAAATTCGTGTATGTGTCATGCAACCTCTTTTATCGGAAGTAGGTTAAATCCTAGAAATATCAGTCGATTTGGTCACAATGGTATTCATGTACTTAGTGAATAATATTAATTTATTACTTTGTTTTTGTTAACAAAAATTTTATCGTATGAATGTATATATTTATGATACATAGATATATCGTTTCTTAATTTTATTTTGAAGATTATAACGCGTTACAATAATATTATGAAAACAATAATTGTTTGTAAGTTTGTTTACAACGGAACTGGAAAAGTACGTAACCGATTTTAAACATTATTTCGCAGCATTTTTACTATTTTATTTATAAAACAATTAAATATAAATTATAATTTATAACTAACTAACTCATTCTCTGTACATATTATCTGTTATCACGATGCTATAGTTAAAAAAACTGTTTTAGTCATGGTACCTATATCTCATAACAAAGCTAAGGTGTAGATAAGTAGTCAAAATGTGGCTAATTAGTAATTAGCCATTATTTCACTTTAGTTATCTTTTTTTCGCTCACGATAGTTAAATCATGCCATCTCACTTTTGTGTCGTTTTTGAAAATCGAATATTGTGTTGGTATAACCCAAGAGTATAACCCGAGCAGATAGAGAATAGATCTGAAGATGGCGTCTCTCGCATGCGTTCTCGCTCACTCTCTATCGCTGTCTATATTCACATGATAGTGAAGTACGCGTTGCAAAAAAATTCAGGCGGGATTCGCTTTCTAAGCTTTTATTGATATTGTTGTTTTTGTTGAGTTTGATTGTTATATTGTTTGCGTTACATTTGATTGTTATTTATATTCGTTAAGTTTTTGTTACAAACTTTAAAAACAAATGGATGAACCAAAAAAACGATGTTAGAGAACTTAATTTGCCAACCCTACCATAAGTACCCGTCGCCATCTTCAGATCTATTCTCTATCTGCTCGGGTTATAACATAGGTACTTGTATTGCTTGTAACTTATTATCATTGACACAAGCAATAAGCATTGTAAATTTGTAAATATATATATGCCACTAATATAATATTATAACGTTGCTCGTGGATTCGCTCACGTTCTCTTCAAGTTTTCACGCATTAAAATAATGATTTTTAATCGTTTATTTCAATCCTTGTTAAATTTACAAAGATTTTTATATAATATTTTAAAGTTAGAACGTTAAGTTCAAAAGTGTATCTTAAACTTACCCGAGAAACAGCGACATCTATGACCTGTCTTGTGTAAACTTTTATTATTCGCATTGTCTGTGAGTTCGATTATCCGTTAAAAAATTTACAATTTTCTTAATTAATATACCTATCCATAAAATAAGATTAATTTAATAAGTTGATTCAGCATCCTATGCATTTATAGTTTAAAAATAATTACTGTCGATATTAACCATAGACTATATAACGATCAAATGTGGATCAAATTGACACACAAACGTCAAATGTCAAACACGGTCCACCGAACAATTTTGTTCAATCGACAATCAAAAATCGAAAGCTCTTGCAAGGTGTGGTGCGCTGTTGATAAAAAAATGGCGTGGTTTATTTTGAATTGTGTGGCGGTTGTTCTATGTTTAACTACTATAGGTGGGTTATTATTAGCGATTTACATCTTAAATCTTTGATATTTAAGTGTATTTTAGTTATTATGACATCGGATTTGTTTGTCTCGTTTTATTTTTTAGCGTAATTTAAGACGACACTCGACACACCCTGTTTACGTTGTTTTTTTTGTTTGCTTGCTTGAATTTCTTATTAAAATGTAATAAAAATCACACTAGAAATGTCGTATTAACTTATATTTTAATATAAAATGTAAAAATTGGTCTAGTAAATACGAATCAATATTTACAAACATTTGGTGTTAATTTTGTAATATCGTACAAAATGTTGTTTTTCCTATTTTAACGTTAATATAAATATCTTCTAATGACAACAATGAGTACAAGACCGATATTTATTTATTTTTTCAGTTTAATTTTGCGTAATAGGTATTGAAGGCAGATTATGATGCAAGAGCCTCTTTACTTTATAGCTCAGATTATTTTCCCGGCACTATAAGCACTAACAACCCATCCTGGCATTATAAGCAATATCTTATTTCCTTATATCTAATTTCCAAATTTATATACATGCCTGTTTTTCTTTATTCATCAATTCATGTCATATTATAATAAACAGTTTCACTGCCTTCAATATTCTTATTCAATAATCAACTGGACACAGAAAAAACTATGTACCTAAATATAATATATACCTAACTAAATGTATAATAAAACCTAAATCTTGCAAGCTTGCAAGTAACTGCATACCTGACTATTGAAGTCATACATAATCTTCAGTATATGACAAAAATATACCAGTAATGAAAACTTACAAAAAAAAACAATAGCTTTCGAAATTCAAACAGTATTCTTTTCCAGCCAGCAAACCACAACTTTCTTTACAACGAAAAAAAAAATAACTTTGCCGCCTAATGGGCTAGTAAATACTTAATAAAGTGCGCGCACGTAGCGACGCAACTTCCTATAGAGTTGATGGGAGAGACAAAATAGTTGCGGAGACAAAAGTTGCTCTTGCGCGCTAGCTCTAAATTGAATTTATTCTTTTTCAGCCAACTGTCAGCGGACTCCAACCATATCGCACATAACACAGGAACAGATTAGAGACATTGGCGGTCAAGTTGATCTTGACTGTTCTGTACATTATGGGCAAGACTATCCAGTGCTATGGGTAAGTTAACTAGCTTATTCTAGTGCCTTCTGGGTTGAAAATTAAAGTTATATAGTCTGCTGGATTTTTGCTTATGTTGTCAAGGGAATAGCCATGGAAATTAAATGTCTACTTCAATAAAAAGTAGCCTATTTCACTCTCTACTCTATTTACTATCTCCAGGCACTAAAATCATATAATAAAACTAGCTCTATTGTGGTGTGAAAGTAAGAAAAAACATACTTTTATATTTATAATATTGGATGAAAGTGATTCAAGAATATATTATGTATACAGTAATTGTAAAGTAAATGAAAACTTAAAGGTTTTCACATATCAAACAGCTCTAATAAAATGTATGCTAAATGAAATCTTAATTAATCCGTCAGTCCTCGGATCACAGACACAATAGAAAATCTATTGTGTCTCGGCCCGATCGGGCCGCTCGGTGGTCAATGGGTTAAATTAAATTCTTACAATATTCATAACTACTAGGCAATTTTTTTGTTATGTATTCAAATAATATTTGCACATACATTTTAAGATGTGGTTGAATATCTTTGTAATATGATAAGATCGTACAATAGTGTGGTTATTATGATAACAATGTCTTTATTGTTGTTGATATTTAATCCATTGAATGAATGAAGTACACAAAGTTTAGCTTAATATCTTTATATTTATAACTAAACTTTCCGCTCGCGGCTTCACCCACGTTTTCTAAGAAAAACCGGCATAGTTCCTGTTCCCGTGCGATTTCCGGGATAAAACCTTTTTTTTTTCCAAGTTACCCTCTATATGTATGCTAAATTTAATTTTAATCGGTTCCATAGTATTCGAGTGAAAGAGTAACAACCATACACATACCCATCCATTCTCACAAACTTTCGCATTTATAGAAGAGAAGAAGTAGAATAGCAGGATAGGATAGGAAGTAGGATTGATTTTAGTTTCACTCACATGATGAAAACTAGCTTACATTTGGTATATAATTTTATAACATTCAAATGCTTTAAACATTTCTCAATCAGCCTATATCTTATTATGTTTGTGGTACAAAGCCAGGGTATAAAACTAGTCTAGTAAAATATTGTTGTTAAAAAACAGTCAATGACTAATAAATTATTTTTTTAAAAATTCAATTCAGCATCAAAACATATTAATCAACACATAAAAAAAAATTATTTCAGTTTTTGTTATTGTTTTGACCTATGCTATTTTATTCAAAGGTGAACAAGTCATGTAGAAAAACATAAATTCTTTGACGTAGTTTGAAAAACACAAAAAACTGCTTATATTTTAAACTATAATAGGTATAATCTTAATATATATAAATCTCGTGTCACAATGTTTGTCTTCAATGGACTCCTAAACCACTTAACCGATTATAATAAAATTCGCACACCATGTGCAGTTCGATCCAACTTGAGAGATAGGATAGTTTAAACATGTAGGTACCACGGGCGAAGCCGGGGCGGACCACTAGTATGTACTAAATTTAAAGTGTAAATGCACGCATGTTTGTTTCATTTCTCTTAATTTACTAAACAAGGCAATTAAAATATGTATATTCATAAGACATTTCTTTGTTTATTTTAATATAGGTTTTAGCGATAAACTATGGCCTACTAAATTCTTAATAAACAACAACATAAAAACAAAGAACAATAACAATAATATACATATACATTATCAGAAGAGAAAGTCGGGGGTCAGCACTATCTTTGTAGATAAATTTATTAATATAATGAGGTTATAGTTTAGCAATAAGAAGTATTGGAATAAAAATATGTTCTACCTAGCATAAAAAAATTATAACACCTAACTCGTGTATGCATGACTGAGTGGTTAAAGCCACTGGCTTTAATTAAAGTAAAGAACAGAAAATAATATAAAATGTTCAATATTTACAAATATCATCAACCATAGGTTAAGTAGGTATAGCTTTCTAATGTTAAAAAGTTTTCAATTTTGCATATTCTTGCATAACAAAAACAATTCCACTGCTCCACTCATCGAAGGAAAACATTAAAATGCCTAAGAATTAAAAAATGCGATATAAAGTATAAACCACCATTAGTAAAATATGTACAGTAAAATAATAAATTTAAATCTCACATGTTTTTAAAGTTAAACATACGTAATACAAACCAAAATGACTAAACGAAAGTCAGGAATGAATAAGTAATCTGTTTTATGTATGAGAGTGAAATAACGCGCGCAACGGCCGTTGTTATTTTAAAATACAGTACACATTGATGATGAGATTCGTCATTGATTTTAATAAAATTTTTATCAATACTAGTTTATTTCACCAGATTTGCTAATATATCTCTCTTTTCAGGTAAAATACGATCGTCTAAAGACAACAGAGTCCCTACCACTCTCCACAAGTTCGGGTCTTATTATTCGAGACTCGAGATTCTCTCTGAGATATGATGACGCGTCTGCTACTTATACTCTATCGGTAAGATATTTTAGAAGTTTTATTATAAAAAAAGCGTGTGTGTCGAGCACACGTGTCAGAAGTGAAACTTCTTTGGCAATATTCAATGACGCCTTACTCCATGGCGCGACCGTGAAATTTTACTTTCAACGTGGCTAAAGAACTTCAAAAACTCAGTAAAATCCATTGACATACAATAAACAACGAGACACTCAATCACACTTCAAATTTGTCCGAAACAAAACTGCCTACATATTCTGTATTAAGCAGAGTTTTGTAATGAGCGATACAATAGACTTTACTGCTACGAAATAAGGTGTTAATTTCAATTAATATTGTATACGTAAGTCTTTGGCATGATTCAAGGTACCACAATCGTCATCTTACTCCATGACGTAACGTATTACCATGACGCGACCTTGAAATTTTACTCTCAACGTGCCTTGTTTCACTTCAAAAGGTGTTATTTAACTAATTTATATGTATCCGCTCTTATTTTGTAATCCTGTATTTTTGTTTGCAATAAAGAATTTTTCATTCATTCATTAATTTTAAAGAATAGAAAAAATTCGATCACTCAGCGGGACCGGAACCCGCATCCTTTCGCGCCATTCCGGGGCGGATGCCTGACCAACTCAGCCACTCGTGACCCGCCAGAGCAATCGAATTTATTCTATTCTTTCAGTTTTATGTGTCTAAGGGACACATCGAATTTTTTATATTCTTTATAAATTTATATTTATGAAGCATTTGAATGCCATAAAACCAAACATATAAATTTCAGATCAAAGACATTCAAGAAACGGACGCAGGATGGTACCAGTGTCAAGTGATTATAACAGTGAACAATAAAATCACAGCCGAGGTTGAGTTGCAAGTGCGAAGACCACCCATAATATCTGATAATTCAACAAGGTCGATTGTTACCAGTGAAATGGAGAGTTAGTATGCTTTTATTAATTAATTTTAAAGATGAAATATTTTACGGATTATATTTTTTACAAAAAATGAGTGTAAAACCTATTTTTAGGGTTCCGTACCCAAAGGGTAAAACGGGACCCTATTACTGAGACTTCGTCGTCTGTCTGTCTGTCTCCAGGCTGTATCTCATAAACCGTGATAGCTAGAAAGCTGAAATTTTGACAAATGATGTATTTCCGTTGCGGCTGTAACAACAAATACTAAAAATTAAAAAAGTAAAATATTAAGGGAGGTCCCCATAGAATGGAACCCTTCGTGCGCGAGTCCGACTCGCAAGTGGCCGGCTTTTTACTTTGTTTGTTTGAATTGTAAGAAAGAAATGTGAATTTTTTAAAAATATCTAAATGCAGTTCTATTTCTTTTTAAAAATAAAGTAAGTTTTCTTCCTTTAAGTACTTTTCTCCGTATAAAACTGTATAAAGAGCGTCCATACGTAGCTTGAAAAATGGCGGATTTTGCGAGATATGGATTGCCGTGAAAACTAATCCATTAATTATGTATTGGCTGAGCAAAAATCTTGTTAATAAAAATAGAACAAGAATTATTTCAAAAATAGTGATACGATCACTATTTTTTTTCTTAAGAATCTCGTGAACTAGATTTTTGTACAAATAACAGTTATTTACATGTAATTTAGGTTCCAGTTACTTAATAACGATATTTTTTTTCTTTGTCATCAATAATTATTATTAACTAGCGGTCCGCCCCGGCTTCGTCCGTGGTACATATTTCGCAATGAAAGGTAGCCTATGTTCTTTCTCAGGGTCTAAAGATTGTCTGTGCCAAATTTCATCAAAATCGGTTAAGAGGTTTATGCGTGAAAACAATACATACATACATAATTACAAACTTTTCCTCTTTATAATATTAGTATAGATTATTTATTACATATTTCCAGGCACTCAAATGGAATGCTACGCGGACGGTTTCCCGCCGCCGAAGATATCGTGGCGCCGTGAGAACAACGCCATCTTGCCGACCGGTGGCTCTATCTATCGGTAATTTGTACATTTTAGTTATTATTTTTATATGGCAACATGATTGAGCTGTCTATGTTATCGTATAGGAGCTAGCAACGTTGACAAGAGAGAATTTTAGTATAGTTGGTTCTTTGATATACTGTTTCTCTTCCTATTTCGGTTAGAGTTCGGGCTGTCTGGCTGGCCGCCGTGGTGGCGTTTATTAGTGCGCATCTTATTTGTACAGGAAAATATCCATAGTTTAAAGTCATTTATTAACGCGTAATTTTTAATCTTTTGCCTAAAGGCATGTTGATGTAATTTCACTTATTTCGATGACATTTTAATTATTTTGAAATAAAAAATTGCGTATGGCACCTGTTTAACAACGAAAAAAACGTCTTGCAATAAAAAATTTTTGTCTGATGGATCTATCTAAAGGCAAAAGATAAAAAATTACGCGTTAATAAATGACTTTAAAGTTAAGTATATTTTCCTGTGCGCACTAATAAACGCAACCACTACCGCCAGCCAGACAGTCCGGACTCTAACCGAAATAGCAAGAGAAACAGTATATCAAAAACCCAACTATACTAAAATGACTTTTTTAAAACGTTAGTAGCTCCCGTACCATTATGTTATACATTTATAAAGAATAGAAAAAATTCTATCACGAGGCGGGACTCGAACCTTTACTTTCGCGCCATTCCGGGGCGGATGCCTGACTAACTCGGCCACTCGTGACCCGCCAGAGCGATCGAATTAATACTATTCTTTCAGTTTTATGTGTCTAAGGGACACCGCGAAAATATTAAATTCTTCTTCACTATTAATAATACAGTAGAATCCTTTTATTATGACTCCGGTTATATTGACCAACCGCTTATTATTACACAGCAAAGTTTGGTTTTCATATAAAATTCTTAATAAAAGTTGGATAAAATGATTTTGTTTATTGTGACCAATTTTTAATGAATTGTCCGGTTATACTCACCGAAATGAATTCTAAAACTTTCAACACTAATTTCTGTGTGGGTTGTGACATCCGACAACACTTTTTTTGTTTGTTTTGAGTCTCAATGTGTAGGCATCTCTATTTTGTTTCTCTGTATTAAATACTAACAAGAACAGAAGATTGTTTGTTTTCTACAAAATGCTTTCTACGACGTCCGTTTATTATGACGTGTTTGATATTCCCCTTCAATGTTATTATAAACGGATTCCACTGTACTTATAAATTATTTTAATCTTTTTCCCAGGGGCAACATTCTAAAAATTCCCCGCGTGCACAAAGAAGACCGGGGCACATACTACTGCGTAGCTGAAAACGGTGTGGGCAAAGGGGCAAGGCGGAATATCAATTTGGAAGTCGAATTTGCCCCTGTTGTTACCGTGCCGAGGCCGAGGTTGGGGCAGGTGAGAGAAAATAATAAAAAAAAAGACGGGTTGCACTGGGGGAGTGCCGGCAGAAGTGAAAACTTGATTATTAACGTTGAGCATGTTTGATATTTTGGAATGGTATCCGTCTTACGCATGGAATATAAGGGCTAAAAAAAAAAACATCCGTCTTACGCTTTTATAACTAATAACTAATATATATATTTTGATTCACTTTTCGAACCTTTTTTTCAAATTTTTGCTTTATTTTTGACGTGACAACGTCTTATAATTCGATAAAGCCGGCTGCACGCACGAAAAAATATAAGTCATGCGGCGTTACCTCGCTCTGAGGCGTTCCATGTAAGGCTTGAAGTGCAAGCGAGAGCGCGGAACGAGCGACAAAGAAGCACAATCGGACGTTGTCACGTTCAACTATCGTCAGTAAACCGACTTTACAGACAACCAATTTTTTATTACTATAGTTAGATATTTATTATATTAAAAATATTAATTTTTCAGGCACTACAATACGATATGGACTTAGAGTGTCACGTTGAAGCGTACCCGCCGCCGGCCATTTCTTGGGTTAAAGATGAAGTGTTGCTGTCTAATAACCAGCATTATAGGTAAATAAATAAATAAAATAAATAATAAATATTATAGGACATTATTACACAAATCGACCTAGTCCCACAGTAAGCTCAAT
>CAJQZN010026500.1:0-19338 GCA_907164685.1 Colias eurytheme
TGTAGAATAAAAATATTTAAGATTTCCTTTTTTTCTATTTCAGATTGCGGCCCGTTCTCATTTTTCTAGTTTAATTCTCGTATGTAATTATGTAACTATTACGTTGTTGTAAATATTATTATATTTTATAAAATTTCGTTATTAATAAACATATTTTTTTGTTCAATTTTGTTTTTTTTTATTGTTTTGTATTTGATTGTATTTTTTTCCTTTTACTTTTGTGTTTTGGTAACAAATATAAGTTTTCGGATATAAAATGAACACTGGTATTCAAGTAAGAATGATTTTTGTAACTACCCTCGAAAAGTAGAATTATTTGACCACAAGAAAAAGGAATTTTTGTTTATGTTTCTTTGATTCATAGTAGTCTCTTATATCTACATATATACAATATTGTAAACTATCTAGAGATGTGAGTTCTATGCAGATTTCTATGCCCTTTTTATCATAAAATTAACGTGTAATAAGTATCCATCTCTAACGTTTCATCTATCATCATCAAGACCAATAGGTTTTTAATAACTATTAACCAATTATAATTTTATTATATATTGTCTAGTAGTTCAAGATTAAAATTATGTACCAGAATAATGTATGTAATCAAGTTGGTTTTGCATACTTCACAATCACATATTGTATCATTTTAAATTTTGACATGATTCCAAACCTTTTTTTACTCATTTTTCATCTATTATACTATTGTGTGCCACAAAGTATGTTATATTTGTATTATTCGTATGAAAATACGACTTAACTATTAGTGGATATGAAATCTCACATCTCTGGTAACATTTTAGACTGCGACGATTTTTAAACGAATTCTTATACTTATTACTCTGTATATTTTAGCGTGCATTTGTTAAAAGTACTAGGCCTGTGCACAGAATTGATGAAAAGTATTCATAATCTTGCATTTCGCGAAATGATTCGTTCATTTTTAGTGCCGCTAGAAGTAAAAATTTGTCTATGGTCTTTATATGTCATGGCCGCATCGTAAAATGACCACATGAACTAACTAATCAGAAAAAGCTAAAGAATTTGTGTTGTTGGTTGAACGCGCTAATCTTTGGAACTACTGGGGCCTTAGACAAAGTAACAATTACAAAACGATAACGAAGTTAGAAATCGCAAAAATGTATGGGATTGACATTAGATAGACCACGTGATCTAACGCGGCGTATGTCAATCCCATACATTTTTGCGATTTCTAACTTCGTTATCGTTTTGTAATTGTTACTTTGTCTACAGGCCCTGGTCCCATTTGAAAAATTATTTCAAACTATTTATCGCGTTAGGCTTTATATCATGACGCTAAAGACCAATAGGAGCGGAGCAATGCGTGTAAAACCGCAGGGCGCAGCTAGTTTTTTTTTAATTGATATCGATTTTTCATACACGTATTTAACGTTAAAAAGTCAACTATAAATAAAGAAAGTTCATGTTCTTGAAAACTTTCCATTCGGAAAAAAGAATACTTTCGATAAATAATTTATGCTTACATTGTCAATGCTAAATGGCGGGAATGTAAATTAAACGCAATTAAATAGTTATTAACTCGCACAATTCAACTTCTTTTTAATTGTAAATGTTTATTAAATCAGGAAATAAAGTTTATCGTGCGTATTTCGTAAAATCGTAGATTTTAATGTTAGCATTAGATATTTATTTATTTATTTTACAAGGATAGCCAACAATTGTTTACACTAATTATAGACATACAAGGAGAATGCAATTTAACAAATCAAGTGCAACAAATTAATTATAGGCTAACACCACATGCCTTCAAAAACGGTTATGATTTAAGAACAAACAGAAAAAAAAAACTGATAGCTACACAAAATAACGTTTAACAATTATCAATAAAATATCTATTTAAAAAAAAATAATGTCAGTCATATTAAAATAAAATCGGAATACAAAATTACAATTTTAAAATATTAAATTAAAATACATAAAAACCAAATAAATATAGATATACAGTGGATATATACATGTCGGCCATGACACATCAACCCAGCAACAATCAAAATCATACAGTCTAATAAATATTGTTATAAAATTAGATTAGGCAATCTAGCTCACTTTAATATTAATAATTGTGATTACTTCTATAAATAAGGCTTAACGTTTAGATCAATACTAAACATTGCTAACGATTAGGTACATAAAAAAAATGACAATTGTTAATCAGATGTTAATTTTATTATTCATTTTGTTGTGAAAGTAAATGAATAATTTTTGTAGAATTTAAAATGACTATTGTATTTTTATTTTAAATATTATTCAGTGTATCGCATATAAGTAATAATTAATTAAACGAAAATTAATGAAGTTTGTCTTCTATTCCGTTTTAGACAAGTTACAGAAGCTTCCTAGAACTGCAGAATTTCTAAAATGTTTGTACTAAAGTATCTTTTAATTGCTAGTTATCTGTTAAATTAGATATTCAGTAATGTTACCCTATCTAAGGCATTCACTAAAGTTACCATACCTATACATTATATCCGCACACTGATGTGTTTATCAAATAAAAATGTTACAAAAAGTATGGATTTGTTTTATTTTTTCTTTTCTTAACCCGCTAAATAAAGACGAAGTTTTGTTGTAGTACCATATTCTACCTTCATACTCGAACCACACTCGAACCGACTTAGAAATTATCTTTTTGTATCAAAGTTCCAGCTTCCATACAATATCTATTAAATAAATTAAGTCATCACAAGATGGAATCAAATTAAATTATTGTACTTATTACATAATATTATAATTTCTCAACATTCTATAATATTCAGTAAAAGTTAAAGCTTCAGTATATCACTTCTTCTTGGTACATCCAGCATCCTGTAGGTACCTATAATATCATGGACCAATATCTTGAGTATATTGGTCCATGATAATAATGTACTTACCTAGATATTATATTTTCTCTGTGGAGACAATTTTCCGAACGGATTACCTTTTCAAAAGCGCTAAAAATTAAATAAATGTTTCAGCTTGAATTTTTCACGACTATATTTTATATAGGTATGTTCAAAAAATTGAAAATAACACCTCACGTAATTTATGGACGCCCCCTTAGCGGATTTCAGAATGCACCCCATTAAAATTGAGTATCACTACATAGTACATATAAAACAAAGTCGCTTTCTCTGTCCCTATATCCCTATGTATGCTTAAGTCTTTAAAACTACACAACGGATTTTGATGCGGTTTTTTTTTAATAGATAGTTCTCAGATAGACTCAAGAAGAAAGTTTTAGTAGGTATATAATTAAATTCTTATGTTTAAGACAAAGACATTTTTTAAATATAAGTACATTGTACAATACTGACCGTTGCAGTACAAAAATAAGTCATAGGTTATTGTTGTAAGTAAATATCATTAGTAGGTATATCCACTGTCCTGCTTTCTTTAATTAGGTAATTTAAATAATATATTCCTGTGTAGGTAAATCGTGAGTGTGTTTTTTCTTTATATGTTTAAGTTTAGTAACCAGTATTTCACGTGTCAAATTTAAATTCAATTATGGTTATGTATCAGTCATCAATTCAGTAATTACTAGCTGTGCTCCTCGGTTTTAACT
Organism: Colias eurytheme; assembly: GCA_907164685.1. Lineage (NCBI taxonomy): Eukaryota > Metazoa > Arthropoda > Insecta > Lepidoptera > Pieridae > Colias > Colias eurytheme. The sequence goes on from CAJQZN010026500.1 coordinate 3,584, forward strand.
AGTGTCTTGTTATTTAGATTTCTATGGTTTCAACCGTATTGCTCCGCTCCTGTTGGTCTTAGCGTGAGCCCGTGATGATATAATAAAAGCATTCCTCAATAAATTTATTTACGAGCAGAATGTTAAAACTTAAAAATATTTAACTTGTAGGTAACTATATAGATCTATGTCATTTTATATTAAGTCACATTATATTCAAAGTCATATGTAGGTATTTGAAACTAGCGTGTTCAAAATTGAATTTTTCAAATAATATCGAATCTTCACTCCCACATCTCCCCTACACCAATCGACGAAAGCAAACTCCATGAGCAACCGGCGTGTCATAGGGTGCAAAAACCTGAGATTTTCCTGTTTCTGGTTCCTGAACAACTAGGTTAAGCTTATGAAAATGCAATAAAACTTTGTTTACAATGTTACACAATGAAGTAAAGTACCTATCGATTATCAGTAAAAATAAATCACACTGTGTTAAATGTTGACCATGCAAGAATATAACTTTAAAGTTTAAAGTAAGTAGAGAACCTACAGGGCAATGATATAGGTATTGTAAGTAAAAATGTGAAGATAGATTATTAGCAATCCGGAAATGGCACGTCGAAATGCAGCTAATTTTCAGCTCGTCGAAATGCAGCTAATTTTCTTTCTCAATGACGATGCGATAGTGGAATCATACTTTGAAGTCTTATTGTGTTGTCGTAAGTTTGCCGTTTTTAAAGATCGGTCTCAATAGAAAGCGGGCTAATTTTAAAAATTCGTCTTTTTTTAATAGTAAGCTTGTTAAAAATCTTTTAAACTAACCGAAAAATAAAATAGTTTCACCTAGGTTACAACTTATAGCTATCTAAAAACCGTAAAAACAATTGAACAATAGAACTGAATATTCCGAATCTGCCTAAATATGTACACATTTTTGTTATTCCGGAAATATTGTGTATTAATTAACCTTAGTTTCAACTGCTACTTCCTGATTTTGATAGCAAATTCAATTATTTTAACTTTTTTGTTTATATGTCCATATTACAGGGTGTAATCGTTAAGTGTGCACAGGCGATTATTCTGTAACTATTGCAGATATCAAAAAACTTTAAACTGACATCGATGATCGAAAGCCCTTTACCTAATTAGTAAAATGACAATAGTATTTTTTTTAATAATAAGGGAAATATCCAAAAATTTTACATCAAACACGCCCATACATTTAGTATGAGATATGACTATCCCCAACATGTGATATGAAAGGTTTTGGTTCTTTTTTTTGGTTTTGTGCTTAAATTACTTCGCAAAAGTAAAATTTCATTTAGAAACTGTAAATAGAGCTCGATGTGGAATACAATGATATTCCAAAAACGAGGATGTCACTTCGAACATTTGCTTTGAGCACAAAATGTATGGGAAATTAAATGTATGGGAGTGTTTAATGTAATTTTTGGATGTTTCCCGTTTCATTTTTAAAAAGTTATTAATCTCATTTTACTCATTAGGTAATTTACTTTACATATCAGTTTCAAGTTTTTTGGTATCTGTTATAGTACGAAATAATCGCCTGTGCACACTTAACGATTACACCCTGTATATGATAACGAAAATTAAATTCATTTGTATTTTTGCTTATTCAAGCATACCTACGTTTACCTACTTTCGCATAAATTGAGTGAGAAGTGAGAAAATAAGGAACCAAATAAAAAACCGCCAAATGCTTCACATATATTTTTAGATCATACATTTATATTATTGTGCAAGAACCGAGCTTCATGCCGTTTGTCATGATTTCCAAAAAGATGCATAATTTTCTGATTTCCATTCATCAAATCTTCTTTAATAGTTTTTTCGGCGATTTCCTTTCCTATTTTTTTATCTGTCTGTCCAGCATCTGCATTTCTTACTACATCGATATTTAAGTCGTTATCAGACATTTTTTCTTTCGCGTTCAAGCCAAATACATTGACTATGTTTTTTAAAAATGAAGACATATCATCACCTAGTTCCAATTTGCCGCGAACCACGATCGAATATTGACATGTCATTGTTGGCAGCACTGAAAAAATAAATAAAACAATTGATTTTCGCTTTCCGATGTTTTCTATGCTGCGTCATGGCAATAGCGTCACGTCATGGAGTAAGGTGACGATTTTGGTATCTTTGAATTTTGCCAAAGAAGGCACACACGCTCTTTTTTGTATAATTAATTGCCTTATTTTTAATATAATAAAAAATAAATTTGTTCAAGCAGTTATGCAACTTCAAACTCAAACTCGAACTTATTTTTTTATCTATTGGCCATAAATTTCCCCGCCGCGTGCGTATAAAGAAAAGCATGACTATTAAGTACCTAGGTACTTATCTAAAAATTGGCGCACCCAACCACACATCAATTTATAATTCTATTGATTTTTAATTTACCTCGTACCTATCGGTACTATTTAATAATGTTATTGTTGTGTGTTGAAATAAATCCTAAACCTATCTATCTTATAAATGACTTTTCTTTATTTTTATTTTTTTGAGATTAACGTCCTCATCAAATTTTAAAAGCTAATTAAGTAATGTTAATTATATTTTTACACGAGCTTGGTATTCATGTACATATTTTATATTTGTTATTTAGATCCAATAACGTGTTTTTATTTTCCGTCGCTAAATCTAATATTTTTGTCTTTGCCTTCTGAAGTTTTGAGGCAATTAGCGTAAACCGAGTTGTAATATTTTATATTTCTTTATAATAATAACTTAAAACTTGTTTTTCAACAACAAACAATATATGTACCTACAACTGAACAATAAAAAAAATATCGCAACGTAACATATTTTTACTAACTGCCGCGGGATTTTACACATATTATACATATACCTATACTGCCGAATGCAAACATCAAACATAATTATATGTATACTAAAATTTGTTTAATATGTATTGAAATAAACCTGTAATATTTGAGTTATTCATGTTTTATGGCTATTGTACCTACGTATTTTTAATTAATGAATTCTATCCTGAAAATAATACCCACTTAAAAGTTAAATAGAAACATATTTTTCCAACTCACTGTAGGTACCTATATTTTTTAAATATTTTTCTGACCTGGGCGAGCATCTATTATAAAAATTTACAAAAAATATACATTATGAAAACTCACGGACAATATAGAAAAACAGCATTATTCCGACAGTAATAATTTATCGCACTTAGGTATATACTGAAATAATCATTAATTAAAAGCAATAAAATATGTTTCTTATGTTTACTATATTTCCGTAATTTAATAGCTTTTTAAACACTTAAGTACATACTGTATTTTATTATGAATTTCATACATTTTCTTCAGCAATAAAAAAAAATATTTTATTTCACGACGCAATGTATGAAATAAAATCGCTTTTATTGTTGTTATGATATGTTTGTGTCTGGAGATGGCTGCGAAATTTATACATTCTGACAGACGCGGATGGCTTTACTAAATTACTAGATTATATTTTATAAGTAGGTACTATAGTAGATGGTACGGAGTAAAAACTAAAAATAGAGCATTAAGATATACATATGGAGACGACACCGCCTACATCACTTATGTTCCGCTCAACATAAGCCATATGGCTTAACTGCACGCTCATTTTTTATTTGTTTTAAAGTGAAACGCATCAAATATGCCTTCGTGTGTGCTACGATATTCCACAAATTATACAAATAATACGGAAAAGTGACTAACATAACTTTTCATCGGTAAGTATCTAACTAGATAATAATTTTTAAAACTTAGTTAGAGCAAAAAAATGGCGCACAGATTTTGTTCGTGGTGTCTCCTCCATATGTATTATGTAGTAATATTATCTCAATAAAATAGAGTTTATAATAGCGACTCTATGGCAAAAGCATGTACATAAACCCATTTCACAGTATGACCTTTAACTGGTTACTGGTATATTTTTAAAATTAATAAACAAAAAACTTTACATTACTTACTAAGTTTACATCAAACATAGAGCTAGAGCAAGAGCACGCTTTCGTGATCTCTCAGTGTAAACAAAAACTTGTATTCAGTGTTGTTCAGTATTAGAATCTTTTCGAACGCACTAAGAACAACAAAAGTATGTTCTACGCCTGTTTACACTTACATAATTTGACATAGTGGGGTTATAAATTATTATAATGAGCAGTGAGTCGTTTGATGTTGAAATGCACCGTTGCAGTACATAAAATGTAAAAAATACCAAAGTTGATTTAATAGGGAACTACAGAATTACAGAATTTACAGAATTATTACTAAGTATTAAAATAGGCAGACTCTTATCACAATTCACATGTATAGAAATGCAAATGATTCAATATTTATAACTCAAAGGCTTGAAGGTTTTGCTAAAAATAGGACACGCTTCTCAATAGATGATCTATTTTTGTGGTGAGAAACAACAAAAGGATTTTATCTATTCATGCAGTTGGATTTATGAATGAACATATTATAATTATTTGTGTAAGAAGAACAAAACTAAGACTATCCTGTGACTGTGGATATGATATACTAGCTTTCCGAAGAAAAACCCGCATAGTTCCCGTGGGATTTCCAGGATAAAACCTATCCTATATTTCATTGTAATCGGTTCATAGTATTTACATACATCCATCCTCACAAACTTTCGCATTTATAATATTAGTGGGGTATATAGTTCAGGATCCATCGCCCATTTTTTGCACTTGATTTCTATCAAGCTAATTTTCCGTGAGTAGAATTTGAAAAAGCAAAATAGAAAACCGTAATAATTTTCAGTGAGTTTGAAAAAGCAAAATAGAAAAACATATCTACCTACTCCTATGTTTAATATTTCTACTAAGTATTTATGTTTTCTGCCTGGGAAGGAAATTAAATTAACAAAGGATATAAAGAATAATATATCTCATATCTGGTAAAGATAAGCAAAATGTCTCCAAGCAACATTATAAGAATATTTTTAAATGATTTTAATTTTATATTATAAAATAAAGAAGTACGTAACTAGTTAACTACTTAAATCAAAAATATTTTTCACTTAGTATCTAAGTACTTAGTAGTAAGTACGTATCTACATTTGTGACTGTATGATAACTACCTACGATGTATACAGGGTGTCACAATATCGCATCGGTATACTTACTAAGCACGAAGGGATTTGTAGTTTTGCATACACTGATCACGTAAAAAATACTTACACAACAAATTTACGTCAAAAATTTTTGCAAAATTGTTCGTTATATCCATATTTTTTTTCTCTACCTTCGCGCAGCCGGCATATTATACCGCTTCCCTAATGTGAGAATTTTGTCATAGCTCACGCGTGGGTGGAAAAGTTAGGCGGGTTTCTTGTTAGGGATGTAGGTACGCAAAGAGTTCTAAGAATTCATTTATTTGAAAAAAATGCGTCTGGAAGTTTTTAAGTATTTTTTACATATTCAGCGTATGCAAAACTATATGTTTACCAACGGTGGGACACTCTGTATATATGTATTATGTACCTTAAATAGTACAAAAACAACGATCTAGGATCAACTATAGGCATTTACTCACACTAAAAGCTGTCTAAAACCTTAAAAAGACCCGAGAGGCAAAGGTTTGAAATAGGTGATAGCAGTGTTGAAATGTACTCTAAGGTGATAGATATACAATATACATATTCGTTTTCGTTCGTTAACTTTTACAATATTGTATTGTCATTTAGTTACTCATTTAACAATTTCGATGAAGCGTCACGTGAATTGTGCTTTTTAATAAATAATTCAATGGTCGTTTGAACATTGTATTATAATTGTTGCATCTATTTTATTTATTTAACCTAATTATATTTAACGTAACTTTCTATTAAATGTAAAACTTAAAAAAAAAATTATGTCAGCGTTCAATGTTCATTTTTTTTCTTACTTTTATTAAATTATACCCTCATTATATCGAATAAAAAATATTAGATTGGTAATAGTTAGTACCTAGTTATATTGTAACTAGTTAATAGTTATCATAAGAGTTATGGACCGATTTTGATGAAATTTGGCACAGACAATCTTTAGACCCTGAGAAAGAACATATGCTACCTTTTATTGCGAAATATGTACAACGGGCGAAGCTGGGGCGGATCGTATTGTATAAACATGATTAATGATTATAGGTAAGTAGATATGTCTCATTATTTGGTTATAAAACTAAGTATTTACTACGCGTCTCCTTCTAAATAATAAAAAATTTTGTATGTACTTATCACCAGATATATAAACGGACGGATCGAAGGAACGTTTTTAGTATTTGTTAGCATTTTAAATAGTCCGCTTTATCGGGGATCTATCTATGATACAATTCTTTTTAAAAATCGTTGTACGTCAAACTCTTTTCAGTAAGTTGTTCAATAATTCAGTGGGTTCATAGGTCCCTCATTCATATACAGAATATAAATGATGTAGTATGAATACGATTCGATCGGATTCGGATACTAATATACAGTTAACATTGGTGACTTGAACCGTGGTGTCCATAAAAAAATAGTTTTAAATCGCGACTGACGCGCGTTAAGATGTATCAAGAAAGAGAAGGGCCCGTCGCTTCTAAAATTGAAAAGAACAAATTCGAGGCTTCGATTAGTGAACTTAAGAAGAAATCTTTTGTAACAGCCGCGGATCTGGAGAGCTTTGGTGAGTGATGGTCCATTAATCTATACTAATAGGTATTATAAAGCCGAAGAGCTTGTTTGTTTGTTTTAACGCGCTAATCTCGGGAACTAAGTACTTGTCCGATTTGAAAAATTCTTTCGGTGTTAGATAGCCCATTTATCGAGGAAGGTTATAGGCTATATATATTATATATATATCATCACGCTACGACCAACAGGGGTGGAGCCACGGGGGTGAAACCGCGCGGAGCAGCTAGTCATTTATAAAAGCGTGCGTGAGCGTAGCGTGAGCCATACATACCTACTTTACAGAATTGTAATTTGTAAATAGAGATTATGATGATGGTAGTGATGAAAAACTGTTGTAAATAAAAATAACCCTTTACCTAATAATGAATGCAGAATTTATAATTATTAACTGAACTATCAGTGTGTACATACAAATACGAGGTACTTTTAAATAAAACAAGCACATTTACCCATCTTCCGAGGTCAAAGTACTCCATATTTTTTGTATCTTTGCCTAAAAGCTTCAGTTTTAATTAGACAAAGGTACTTATATTATTCATAATCCTAAAGACCCATACTATGACCGTAATAGGAACGTGTCAGGATCGGAAAGCAACACGCTCTACCAATGCCATGCCACGTGATAGTGTCGGTGTCGGAACGACCTAGTAAGCATGGTTTCATACTTTTCAATACAAAGACTTTGTTATCTTACACATTTCTTTTACGAGTAGAGATGTAGTCATTAATGCCTTACTACTTTTAAATTAACCATTAAATTTTATTCCATCGAATTATTTCAGCTTCCGTGTTAAACTTTTATTAAATAGTAAAATGAAATGAATTCTCTGTTACACGGACAAAGAAATATGTTTGTACTTTTCTTTAAAAGTGCCAATGGACTGGGGCAATTCTAATATACTACGTAACATTTTCTAGTTTTAATTTTAGTGACGCGTGGTCTGTTTTCTAATAGGTTAGGTATATGAAATATAGACTATATAGTTTCATACTTATCTAGAAATTGTAGATAGCTATCACTGAATGATGCTAACATTATTTAAAAACGCAAAATACATATGTAGTTGCTTGCTTGCTGGCTCTTAAGAAATTCCTTCGCCACAGTAAAACTATAGATATTAAGTATGACTATTCTTAAGTCCTAGAAAAAGTCTAATTGAATAAATAAATATTTGATCTTATCTAACAATCTCATGAATGATGAATCTTTGTAGAAATAACTTGTATTTTTAACCGACTTCAAAAAAAACGAGGAGGTTATCAATTCGGCCGGTATAATTTTTTTTTTGTATGTATGTACACCGATTACGCCGAGGTTTCTGAACCGATTTACGTGATTCTTCTTTTGTTTGATGCGGGATGGTGTCGAATTGGTCCCATAAAAATTTTATTCGGATAGGCTCAGTAGTTTTTATTTTATGAGCATTTTGTCTGATCTCGATGACTTTAAATAGAAGAAATGTTAACCAATTATATAAAATGCAATGTCACGTGTAGATATAGGTACGTACACGTGTTATGTAAATCTCGTGTCTTTTTTATTGTTTTAGGTACTGTGTTTAGGTAACTGGCATTCAAAATGGTCTTACCTCGGTCATTCAGGAATAGGTAAACTACTAACCCACCTTATTAAAACGGTTTTAGATTTTTTTTTTTAGTTTTTGCACAAACATGCAACTAGATAAACACAAAATAATCAAAGGGCTGTAGCACAATTAAGTATTACTATATTTTACACGATGTATTAAGTACATATACCTACCTATGAGTATTATTATAAATAAATAAATAATAAATAAAATTCTTTATTGACAATAGAATACAACATTTTTAAATGCTGAAGTCTCTGACTCCCAAACTAGGTAAAAACCTGTATGTCAGGAGTCAGCGCCCTCTTCCAAAGAATATTCAAGAAATGCCAATAAGAAAAATAAAAAATAAAAATGTATAACAAACAAAAAATAAAAGTAGAAATTGATTTTTTCGGCATGCATGTGTGTGTTTTAGTGTTTAGGCCTTGAATGTGTGTGTGTATTTGTGTGTGTGTTGTGTGTATTTGTGTGTGTGTTGTGTGTATTTTTGTGTGTGTTGTGTGTATTTGTGTGTGTGTTGTGTGTATTTGTGTGTGTGACTGTGTGTGACTGTGTGTGTGTGTATGTGTTTGTGTGTGTGTGTGTGTGTGTGTGTGTGTGTGTGTAATAGTGGGTACTATATACTCAAGTTATAAGATTTTCCGTTTCTTCGTAATCTAGAGTCAAAAGCCAGTTTTTAATTTTTAATTCTACATCATGCAGAGTACATGGATAAATATCAAGCAATTTATTAATTTTATTATATAGATGTACAGAAAGAAAACTGTGTTGTCTTTTCAATAAAGCAGTTCGACAACTCACAGGATCTATTACATTTGTACGTGTCCGTTTGTTACGAAACTTATTGGGGTCATAAGGAGTCGTAACATGTTGTTTTATAATAGCATGATAAATATAAAGTTTCCTTACAGACAGTATTTGGCATATCTCATATAATTTTGTTGTTGGGAACCTATAAGGCTTAAACAACATTGTTTTGAGTAGAGACCGTTGTGCTCTTTCAATTTGTAGCATAGTGCTTTTAAATGTCCCGCCCCATACCCCAATACAATAGCCAATGACAGATTGAACTAAAGCAAAATAAACAGTTCGTAGAATATCACTATCTGCCACATGTCTCAGGTTTCTAAAGACCCATGTAAGTGTTCTAACTCTAGATGATATCATATTAATATGTGGCTGCCATGTTAACTTCGCATCTAAGAGAATACCTAAATATTTTAAAGATGTAACTTGATTCAAATGTGCACATGAACATGTTTTATTAATTGTAGGCGAGTTACAAGTATGAATCTTTACTGTTAGATTAGGCTCTTTAATACGGGAAGTAGTAAATTTAATAAACGAAGTCTTAGATGTATTTAAGGTTAAAACATTTTGTTTAAGCCACAGACTAGATTTATGAAGACCGATTTCAGCATTTATCCTAACTTCGTCCCAAGTATCTCCATGGAACAACAACGCAGTGTCGTCCGCATAGGAGATGATTTTACCCTTGTTTAGTTTTAATTTGCATAAATCATTTAAATATACTAAGAATAAGCTGGGGCCGAGTATGCTGCCTTGCGGAACCCCATATGTAACCGCAATGTCGGAACTGATTGAGTTACCAATCTTAACTTTTTGAAAACGCCCAGTAAGAAAACTTTTGAAAATATTCAATTCATTACCCCTTACACCATATCTCTCCAGCTTGTCTACAAGGGTGGGCACTGAAACAGTGTCAAAAGCCTTCGCTAGATCGATAAAAATACCGATGCATTTTTGTTTTTTATCTATATTATTACTTACAAATTCTACCAAAGATCTAACAGCCCCATCCGTACTTTTTCCAGCTCTAAAGCCAAATTGGTTTTCTGATAGGATATTATTCCTTTCCAAAAATTTCATAAGCTGATTATTCAGGACTTTTTCTAATAGTTTCGATAGCGCTGGCAAAACAGAAATCGGTCTGTAATTAGTGACACTATCTCGCGCCCCACCCTTGTAAACTGGGGTAATAACCGATCGTTTATAAACGCTGGGAAAAATACCCTGTTCAAAACATAAAGTTATGATCTTGGTAAGATGGGGGATTAAAATATGTCTTGCCATTTTAATAAATCTATTCGAAATACCGTCCCAGCCAACAGCAGAATCATTCTTAAGATTCATTATTAATGATTCTATTTCTTGTTCATTGGGAGGGAGTAATACAAGAGAGTTTTTGACACTAGGTATATTATTTGTACAAGAGTTATGATTATTTAATGGCCCAGGATGGTTGTTGTTAGTTTGAGATATATTTTGAGCTAAAAGTTTCCCCACGTTCGCAAAAAACGAGTTTACCGCTTCAGTGGCATCAAGGGGATCTCTGTGAGTTTTTAATAATTCAACTGCATTATCATTCTTTCTGTTACTACCGTTTATTAATTTAATAGCGCGCCACGATTCCTTGATATTATTAGCTTTTTGTAAAATCGATTTTTCATAAGCTCTCTTTAGTTTTCTTAGTAGTTGATTGCAAAAATTTCTGTAACGAGTGTATGTTATTTTTAAAATATCGTCGTCAGGATTTTTTCTAGACTTTTTATGTAATTTATCACGGTTGCGTATGCATCTTAATAATCCAGGTGTAATCCATGGTTTTATTATTCTTTTACGACTAGATACAATTGAACAAGTGGTATTTAATTTTATTATATCGGATAATTTATCTGTGAATTTAGAAGCAACTTCTTCAGCATCAGCTGAAGATGATATGAAAGAAAAATCGATTGATTCTAATTGTTTTATGGCGGTGTTAAAGTCAGTTTTAATTTTAAAATTTTGATTTTTGTTATTATGTTTTTGATTATAAGATAGACTGAGGAGGACAGAATCATGATCTGTTACTGACGATTCAATAACTGTGATTATAGCTAATCGGCAAGTTTTGACCATAATATGGTCTAAACAATTGTTAAGCCTAGTTGGTAAAATGTGTCCTGGTAGAAGCCCTAGTTCAGCCATGAAGTTTAAGTAACACGAGCTATTTCTGTCATTGTTATCGGTTTTAATATCAATGTTAACGTCACCAATAATAAATATATTTTTTAAATTTTCTGTTCGTAATAAGTTATCAATAGTATTTATGAAGCTATCAATGGAATAGAAAGATGGGGATCGATATGTGGCTAAAATCTTTATATCAGGTTCAACAGTAATTAATAAAAAATTTCCACCTATTGGTTCTGGTTCCGTAATAGTATAGCAATTTATATTTTCCGAAATGTAGACAACAATACCGTCGTTCTGGTTAAGACATTTTTTAGAAAAGTAACAAGAGTAAGAATCTAGTGTTGGCGGAAGTTTATTTTTATTTAACCAACATTCCGTAAGAATAATGATGTCTGGGTTAAATGTCAATCGTGCCAGATGGCTAGTAAAGCAATCAAAATTCTTGTAGATGCTGCGAATATTTTGAGTGATAACCGTAAGTTTATTGCTCGTATTCTTAATTATATCGATACATTTTTCTGGGATACACCTAAATGATTTAGCTACTGTGACATTATCGATATCATGTGTAACGCTATTTATGGTAGCCATTGGAAATAATGGTTTTATAATACGTCCATAAATAATTTAGGTCTTCATTATTATATGCTTACTGTTCGCGACAATATAAAAACGTATGTAAAAGTTATTACTTTAAGTTTCATTTATATAGAGTGCTTATTTCGTTTCATAATAGTTTAACTGTGTTATAAGTTCATTTGTTTTACATAACAAGTTTAATCGTTTATAATGTATGTGTAATGTTCTTTTTCGTGTATTTAGTTGTGTTAACCTGTATAGAATGTTTTAAGGCTGATTTAAATGTGTTATGTTCGTAAATTGTAATAGTATATAAGAGAAAATAGTGTGTGATACATAATAGATAGTAAAAATAGTGATCGTATAATTTTTATAGTTTATAGATTGTTTTGACAAATAAAGTTTATGATTATTGGTGTTGTTATTTTAGCATAAGTAAATAGTATTATAATGTAATAGATATAAGTAAATAATATAATGTAATAGATATAAGAAATTATGAGAAATAAATGAGTACTACGCGAGAGTTTTCCTACCGCACGCATTAACACCTGTAATCGACACATAAATATAACCGCTTTTCGCGCCAAAAGCACGCACGCTCGCATAACTCAGACCACATAGTACACTCTGCGGTAGAAGACTCGTCGTATAGTAATAAGCAGCATTTGGTCTTTCTCTTCACCAACCCCAGCACAATTATAGGGTGGAAGCCTCCACCGATGTGAGTCTTACAGTCCCTCACACTTACCTACGTAGTAAATAAAATTGCTTTTTTCCTTCCAAAACAATGTAGCGATTAACTACATTATGATTACATATTATATGTAATTAACTTTTATGGTTATCAATTGAGGCAACACAAAAAACGAAACAATATTTTTAATCAAAATTACGGTATATTAGGTACCTACTTAACCTTTTTTTTATTAAGATTCTTCGATATTTCCCATAAATTTGGGCAGAGGTAAAAAAATATACCTTTGTTAAATAACATAATTAGGTTTTATTACGATGTAAACCAATTGTATATACCTATATAATAATATCATAAATCATTGATGTAAATAAGGATGTAAAGGTAAACACATAAATTATTCATATAAAATCAGGATATCTTTGTCTGGTAACTAGATCAACTAAGTGAAACATTTGACATCGAATTATGCTTATTATTTTTAATTTAACATTAGATGCCGTAGCCTTCCTCGATAAATAGACTATCTAATCGTGAAATAATATTCAAATCGGGCGTGTGGTTCCTGAGATACCTAAACTGTGCGTTCAAGAAATCAAAAAAACAAACTCTTCAGCTTTATAATAATTATAATATTAGTAGGTATATTTGACATTAAGCATTCAAATGTTTTATAAAAGAGAAAAATTTTAAGAATTGAAAAAATTCTCAATACTAACTTACTATAAGCATGGACGAATATAACTATAAGGTATCTAGTTAGTTAGTAGGTATAGAAAACATTGGTTACTTATAGATATTGGATATTTGGAAAGGCGACAAAGTCCGATTTGCAAATTGCCTGAAAATATAGAAATAATATGACGAAAGTCACGAAACTATAGCCATATCCAGTCTCGCGAATCGCGATATTATTATACAGTTCAAGAGATGATCTTTTAAAACTTAAAAGTAACATAGGTAGTTGATAGTCTATGATAGGTAGATCCTGGGCAAGATGCTGGGTTTTCTTCTATTTTTAATATTTTCATAAAAATCCTTTAGTCCTGACATTTAAGGAAACTTCAGAACGAATTAGGAACCTCCACCATTTTTTTTTAAATATGTTTATGAAGATTAAGATTAGGTTTTTAAAAACACTGTTATGTATTTTGAAATAACGAAAACATAAAAAAAAATTTTTGTTACCCCATAAGTCTTTCACTTACTTACTGAGTCATCATAAAATTTAACAAACACTTTGTCAAGGACAAGGAAATAATCATAAATGACGAAACCTATAGGTATAGCGGGATCGAAGCCACGGGCAAAAGTTAGTAAACAATACAACATTTTAGCATAAAAGGTCAATGACGTCCTGTATGTCGTAACAAACTTGACGTCAATTAATCACATAGGTATTATTAGTTATTTAGGTACTCCAGTTTTCATCAATTGATGATCGAGTTAAAAAGAGTTCATTTCAATATAACAATCAGTCGTATTTAGTCCAAAAAATACGCTATGATTTGAGTTAAAATTTTGAATAAGTTAAATTATAGCTGAGAAATAAATAAATTGGGATGCGTTTAATTGGTTTTGGTTTTGTACATTCTATTCGTCCATCGAAAAGCTGGTTATCAGCCTTCACCATAGTGTAGTGTATGCACTGCAGTGAATCGCTGGGCATAGGTAACATTCGACATATTATCACATATCTAACTTTTCTGCCTTTCGTAATTATGTCCAGTACCTACCTATGTGGTAGTTCTGCTTTCACTTGGTGATCCTAAGGATCATTTTATAAATGTTTTAATGTGCTCTGTTCGAATATCTCTCACAGCTTTTAATGGCGTCATAAATCAGTTCTTTGACGATATCTCTGTTCCGAATCTAAAATAGCATGAGAATTTTTTTTAACAATTTACTTAGTTATATTAGGAAAGAATATTGTAATACTGTGGTTATAATTATTATTATCAGATATTTTTTCGTAAAGTGGGGCTTGTAATACGTGCAGCGCGCGCAGTGCAGCAGTATCAAGTAGGGACGTGATGAACTCTCCATATTATTTTATTGAGAAATGATAACCTTTTCAGTGTTCTTGTTCAATGTTAAATAATGCGTTGCCTAGGCACTTTTTTGGCGGGAGAACTCTTTTTCACACCTGTCTCCTCTTTGTTTTTTTTTTATGTCGTTTCCCTTATTTATATATAATATAAATATTAATTATTATAGCTTATCCACGTTCGAAAATTTTGTTTTGCCCGCGGATGTTGTACGCAAACTAAGATGTGTTTTTTGAATGGAAGGATATGTGCTATCGATGACATCAGTGGAAACGGTCACAAAGTTTCACAGCCATTATTATTTATTAGTATTACAAGTTCGCAGCATAGTTGCATAGCACATCTTTGATGGAAAAGCATCCTTCCACTATTTCTGACCAGAACCGCTCAATTATTCATTTGTTTCAATTATAATAAAATTATGGAATTTTCTCATTGTATTCACTTTCCCTAATTATTCTTATAAATCACAAATTTATGCAAAAATAACATACGATTTTTCGTCATATTAATACGCCACATTTTCAGCGGACAATGACCTGACGCCGGAGTACCACGCCGCCTACCGGAGGTCCCTGGAGGACCCCGAGGCATTTTGGTCAGATGTTGGCAAGGAGCTGGACTGGACCAGGCCCTGGGATCAGGTGTTGGATGATAGCAACCCACCCTTTACGAAATGGTTTGTAATTTGCGGAATTATTGATTTGCCGCCTGTAGTCTAATTTAATAATAAGTAAATATTGGGTTACGATTGTGAATTTTAAGGCTGCATTTAAATATGTATCTAGATTTCAGTATAAACCCTACCCTACCTGATGGTTAATCGACCACTGATGTTAATTTATCTACTGTAATTAATTCATAGTTGGATTTATGTTGGTGGTTCTTCTTGTTTGTATTTCTCATTTTAAATACAAAATGCTGAGCTTTTTTAAACTTGCGTCGCTGTTTGTACTTATATGAAATTTGCCCACGACATAATATAGACGAGACGATAGCTATTATTTAAAACTTAATTTTAACATTTGGATTATTCGATTTATGTAAATTGCAATAAAATGATTTTAGGTTCGTCGGCGGTGAAATGTCAGTATGTTATAACGCAGTAGACAGACACGTAGCAAATGGAAGGGGAGACCAGGTCGCGTTGGTGCACGATTCCCCCCTCACAGACACAGTCAAGAGAATCACATATTCCGATTTGCA
>CAJQZN010026501.1:0-12255 GCA_907164685.1 Colias eurytheme
ATACGAAACCAAGCCTATTTTGATTTGAAAGTGGTGTAAATAAAACGGTGTAATACAAATGTCTTTTACTAAAATGCCGACCTTTTTACTTATCAGTTGATATTGGTGTAACCTGTGGTGTAACTATCACGACTTTTTACGTACCCTAAATGCTAAGATTCATATTTAGGTAAAGTTCTGCACACTAAATATCTTCTCTAATTATTTCCTATTTAGGTTCCGTACTCTGAATATCTACTCTAATTAATAACACATTCCAGGTATCCTAATCTCCATCCGTCTATCAATCGGCATGAGCAGTTCCAACTGGCTCCGCGCAGCATCCATCAGGGACGACTGGTGGGAGATACACCTCTCGCTAGCTATGCTGACGCTCATGTTCTCGATATTGTTTACATTGTTCCCACGGCAAATGCCGGATTATAAGGAAGTCGATACGCTGGAAAGGACCTGTGAGTTTAACTTTAATGTTATAATTCGTACTAGTGTTAAATGCGAAATGTAATGGTGTGTGTGTTTGTCTGTTTCTCTGGTCGCAATGAAGCGATTAAATAATAAGAGAGTGTGAATTAGTCTATCAGGGACATTATCAGCAAGTGGAGAGAACGACTCTACACACAACCTTTATTTTCTACTAGCTGTGCCCTGCGGTTTTACCCGCAGTTCTTCGCTCCTGTTAGTCTTAGCGTGATATATAGCCTTCTTCGGTAAATGGGCTATCTAACACCGAAATAATTTTTCATATCGGAGTTCCTGAAATTAGCGCGTTCAAACAAACAAACTCTTCAGCTTTATAATATTACTAGCGGTCCTCCCTGGCTTCGCCCGTGGTACATATTTCGCAATAAAAGGTAGCCTATGTTCTTTCTCAGGGTCTAAAGATTGTCTGTGCCAAATTTCATCAAAATCGGTCCAGTAGTTTATGCGTGAAAACCATACATACAAACCTTGCCTCTTTATAATATTAGTATAGATTAGTACCTATAGATTATATATTATAATATGAAGACAAGCTAGGAATGGATTGTTTTATAGTACAATAATAAAATATATAATTATTTTTAGGTATTTTAGAACCCTTGGGGCGAGTATTCCGCAATAAGTCGTTGATGCTGCAGGCCGTGGCACTTTCGTTCCTCAGTGCAGCGATATTTGGATACAATTCATTTGAGACATACCTGTTACAGGTAAGATCTTGGAATTAAACTAGGAAAACTTTGCGATATAACGAAGAAAAATATTTTATTTTAACGAACAATAATAATGTCGTAATAAAAGACGAAAATTGCAATATATGGCCCGAAAAATGTATAGGTACCAATTTAACTTATAAAATAGACAGGATCATATTTTCATGATACATAAAATATTAAAAACACAGGAAATGATTAATAATTTCATATTAATAGAAGCTATATTTATTGATAGTTGACACAATGTTCATATTGCAGGCTAAATTCCAAGTGGAAACCATACATGAGGACCTGAGAACTTCACGCGTCATCACCGACATCTTCAGATCTTTAGTTATTATTTTCTTTGTAACGGTGAGTTTCTAGAATATTCTAGACGTGTTTAAAATTTAAATTGAATTGTAAACAATTGTTTGAATTGTATCTGAATATTAATACGATCGCGACGTCTGCCCTTGCCCATTGTATAATTTTGATAAGCTTTTGCTTTTTTTTAAAGCTTGCATGAAATCTTTTTATATTTTGATTTTCAATCGATCCTTGTAGCATTTATATAGGTACTTACTTATTTTATTTTCATTAAAGTGGTATAATATAGTAATATACTATCAAAACTGATTACTTCCATGTTTCTTTTCCACACCTCGTTTTATAGTAGTACTAGCTTTCCGCGCCCGCTTTGAAAACTCTACATAATCTTATATATAAAAATGAATCGCAAAATGTGTTGGTAAGCGCATAACTCGAGAACGGGTGGACCGATTTCGATAATTCTTTTTTTATTATATTCCTTGAAGTACGAGGATGGTTTTTATGTAGAGAAAACGTAAACATGTACCACGGGCGAAGCAGGGCGGACCGCTAGTTATATATAATTAATAATTAATATTTATTTTTCTTGTATGAAAACCCAGATATTCCGCACACGCTTTTCCGCGCGCCGGAGCGACGGCGTCAAGGCCACCACGGCGTCCAGAGTGGGTGGTGTGGTCACAATATTCGTGGCGATCGTGTTTGCTGTGCTAGCGGGGTTGGGTTGTACCACTGATACCATTGAGGGAAAGGGTGTAGGGAGGGGGGCGTATACGCAGCCAGCGTGTAGCCAGGAATGCGGGTACGTTGATAAATAGTATTTGAAATGATTTTGGTGTTTTTGAATACGTTGAAAAATACAGATTGTGTTTTGTTTTTTTATATAAAATTTGATATAAAGAACTGGCAGCCGAAATGAAGTAAATACTGAAAATGATGAAAAGAAAAAACGAAAGCTCCGAATTGATAACTTTCCAACCTTTTGTTAGACAGATAAAAAATATACAAACCGTTATAGAATAGGTACATATGAACTACCGATAGATTTTGTAGTGAGATTTTAGAACCTCATATTTTTCTCAGAGCCAACCTCACCATTATAAAATTAATCATAGAGCAATATTTCAACTTTCCAACACCAGTGATTTCACCTCAAATTCATCAGTTTTAACAGACAAACAAAAACTCTATCTTTACCTGTAATAATTATTATAATTTTATCTAAATAATGCAACAGGTGCGGTGAAACAACGTACGGTTTCGCGCCAGTATGTACCCTGGACACCATGACGACATATCTGTCACCGTGCCACGCTGGCTGCCAGGAGTATGAGGATCTTAATGGCTTGTTGTGAGTGTACATTTTGCTAAAATATTTATTCGTATAACCCATTGAGCCCCGAACGGCCAGATCCGACCGCGACACAATAGATTTTCTATTGTGTCTGTGATTCCGGTATCACTTTTCTATTGTGTCTGTGATTCCGGGGCCTGATGGAATAAATAATATCTATAGAAAGGATAGATGCCGTAGACTGCACGGGGATTAAAGGGACTGTGCTTAAATTAATAGCAACACAAAATTTCCATAATAAATTTCAAATTAAAATAAATATTTTACATTTTCTACCATAACTTAACTTCGTGTAAATATTTTTTCAGGTTGAGAAACTTTTAAAGAACAGAAAAAATCATTCACCCGCGTATTTCTCCTCATTCTTTAAAAATGTATCATTAACATTAATAAAGCATTTGAATGCTATAAAACTAAATATCAATTTACAGGTTTAGAAATTAAAGAGTTTAACGGATTTATTCATTATATTATTTTTCCGACGTTTCGCACACTTAATTACTGCAGCGAGCGTGGGTCACAGTCAGTCTCCCCGTCAATAATATAGTGAATAAATCGCGTTTAACATCCGTTAAAATCGTTAATTTCTAAATGTATACTCGCGTAAAATCTAACACTAGAAAATGTACAGGTTGCTTCACAATTGCACATGTGGTGTGGGCACGCAGCGGGCGGTGCGAGGCAGCTGCACTCTACCATCATGCGCTATTATTTATAACATTTATCTCGTGTTCTTCACACTTATGCTGGCGGTTGGAGGTAATGCTGTTGAAATTATGAGATATTAAATTTCATGAATGAAAGAAGAAGGAATGAGAGGAATTAATTTTAGGCGATTGGACTTCGTGACAATGGTGAACTTGAGCAGTCAAATAATATATGAATACCCAATTTACTTTGCTTTATTTTGAAAACTGCATTTCACTACAATAAATACTTAGGAATTGTACAGTAGGTACATCAAATCGGTGAACGTAACATAAAAATAAGACAGGAAAATAATTAATAATATCTACATTTTGATATTGTCGTAAGTTTGGAGCTTTACAGAGATATCCTTGCTGAATTTGTAAGAAAACTGTTTAGGATCAATTTCATTCAATAATTCCCTATACACTACATAACTCACTCATATCAAACAAGAGAACAATATAATTTCACCATTCCAGCGTCGGGTCTACTTATGCAAAGCATGTCAGTCCTCCGCGCAACCCGGCGGATTGACAAGCCACTCGCCATTGGTGTGACGTCAGCTTTCCTGGGCCTCATCGCGAATGCGTTGGGACACTTCTTGTATGTCGTTATTAATTGTGAGTATCTGTATTATTATTCTATGACAATTATTTACCTAATTTTTTTTTGATGTGAAACTTCTTTAGGCGCGTTGAGAGTAAATTTCTAGGTCATGGCAATACTATCACGTCATGGAGTAAGGCGACGATTTTGGCATCATTGAATCTTACCAGAGATGTTTCACTTCTGACACGTGTACACACGTTCTTTTTTTGTCAAATTTTTAAACAGGCTAAATAAGCTCAATTTCGAATATCAAGGAATGTTCTTGGAATGTTGTACTAAGCTGAATACTTAATAAAGTTTGGAAAATCCAAAAGTGCACGACTCATAATGCTCATTTAATTATGAAATAAAAAAAAATAAAAAAAAACTTATTGTAGTTTTCGTTTTTTATTAATTGCAATTAAACGACACTGAATTAATTAATCATTCGCATTCAGTGACCTACAATCGTCGATTAGAATATTTAAAAAAAAAATTTAACTCAAATGATGGATTTTTTCACAAGTTATAGTGTTTTCAGGTTTCACACATGACGGACAGGAAAATTTTTTGACCTATTTCGGTGTTTTTTTCCGATTCTATTGAAGTAAATCAATTTTTAAAAAGTATGGGATTAATCTCCATTAAATTATCTCGACAATAGTATGCAAAATATCTTGATTCCGTGAACTAACAAGGCTATAATAATAAGAATAGCTGCAAAAATGAGGCGAAAAAAATTTTTCGATCGTAAAGCACTCTCTGATGCTTCGCATCATCGTCACATCATCGCAAAAGTACAGAATAAACTTAATAAATAATACTTATTTATCCTAAATAATGAACTAGGTAACGTTTTCTAGTCTTAAATATACTGACTTAAATATTATTTACACAATTATTTATCGACTTTTTCAGATCTAACATGTGCATACGAAGTGAACAACGTGTGCATTATCCACAAGGACAGCGTGCTGGCGATGCCGGCGGTCAGCTCTGTGCTGTGTCTGCTGTCTGCGGCGCTCAGCCTGGCTGCGAGTCGCAAGAGCCAGGGGAAAGCTATTGTTAATAGCTGACGACTTTGAGGATTATTCATTTGACGACGTGAATTTAAATTGGGTTATTTTAAATGGGGATATACAAACTAGAGCATATAATTGATCATTTCTAAGTCATCTAATCTTACGCATGGTCCAACTTCTGGTAAAATAAAATACAAAAAAACTTTATTGTTAATAAAAAATTCCGAAAATAATACAGTGCATAATCTCCACACTAGGATTCCCTGTGTTGTGGAGAATAGTCTCGCGTAGCTTTCATCTATTTATACAATTTATACAGAAGTAAATACCTACTTAACTACGAATAACTACATACATAACTAATACAATTTTCTAGTTGAATAAATTTCTGTTAGGCATAATGCTCACATTTATCTGTACCATTTAGTTATGCGTAATTGATTTAAATAAATCCTACAGGATCTGCTAGATGCTACGCGTTGGCTTTTCTATACAATATCATAAATAGGAATAGGAATAGACCTTAAGAATACAGTTCTGCATATACGCAAGATACGTGTCTGTGTAAAACACAAAATTTACGGATTTTTTTATGCTATTTATAATTGTTGGGACTCGGGGATGTATACTGTATATTACTTACGTTATAACTCGTTATGTAAATAAGTTTAGAAATAAAGCTAAATTAAAAATCTATTATTAATTTTGTAAATAGGTGTGGTGTTTATAGTTATTATGTTTATTAATTAAATGTATTTTTCTATGAATCTTGTTTCATTTATAAATTGTCATCATTGTAATTCAGTGTAAATCACAATACTATTACTACTTACTACTTATAAAAACAGCTAAAGAATAATTGAACTTCACTTAAATATACGAAAGCTTTGTTTTTTTCTCCAATTATGATGTGACCAATGGTGATCAACTATAGGGCTTATTATTGTTCTTCCAGGATACTTATATAAAATATGTTTAGGAAGTCAAACAACAAAATAAGTTTTCAATGTTTTATTAATAAATGGCACTTATTAGTAACAAATTATCAAAAACATGTAATTTTATAAAAGAATATCCCTACGTAGAAATAGCTGCATGTGAGAATTATAAAACACACTTAACAATATACTTTATAAGTACTGAAATACAGTATCAATTAATAATTATTATAAGACTTTGTTACATAATATGCATGATTTTTTAATATTCATTTTTTAATATTACAAAAAATAACAAAAAATTCTACATTAATCGATTCCTTTAGCACTTTTTTGGATTTGATTTCATCACATTCTAAAAAGACTTACATAGCAAGTATTACGAAATTATTAAAAATATAATTAACACATTATGTAACAAAACCTTTGATATTTTGTGCATAGCCATAAAAGAAAATCTCATACATTGATTTCTTAAAGTTAAAAAAATTCTCAATATATTTTTACGAATAATATTGTACTTATAGTAATTACAATGTATTAACTATTCTATGAACAGCGGCATTTAATTAAAAAAAAATATACAGAATTTTTTTTATGTTTTTAATTTATCTGTATTCCCAAGATAATATAATTATTAATTATATACAGATAATAATCTTGTACATTTCATTTACACTTATAAATAAAATAATTTAATATAAATAAAATAAAAATTCCATTTAGCGACGTTTTATTTTGACTAAAACAATCACACAAATATTATAAATATTATATATTAAATAAATTTTAACAACGAATTGACTAATTTATCCCCTGATTAAAAATAAAAGTAAAATTTACGCTACCAATATGTCGTAAAATTTACTTAGAAAACTTATTTTTTAGGTATTTTTAGGAATTATCTATTTTAGGTATTTTTAGTAAATATAATAAATTTATAACATTAATGATCCAATATACGCAGATTTCCTGAGACAATCTTGTTTTCGAGCACCGCACCTGAGGGTATGTCGATTCTGTCTCCGTGATTCGCTATGACTATAACCGTTCCCTGTAAAGTGAAATTGAGCTTTAATGCATAGGAAATAGAAGGTTTAAGTAATTTATTAAATGTTCAAATGAATCAAGTTTAGTACGAAAACTATAAGCCAGGTAAATGATGGTGTTATACTCTTTATTTAAAATGTACACTACTTTTTATTATTAATCATAAACAAGATTTTGAATGGTCATAATTTCGAGTAGGTATTTCATTATCTGTGATTTGACGCACAGATAAAAAAAGATATCGAAAATGTAGGTGATAAAGATTAAAATAAGATCATTCATTCATGTGACTACAGATATTATTCATCATGAAACACTAAAAATGCACTGGATTCACATTATTTTATCCCTATATATTAGCATTTACTTCTAGTAAAGCTTGTATATGCCACAATCATCTGGTTGAACCTTACATAAAACAACATGACGAGTTGCCCTTTAGTCATTGAACGCGCTAGTCATTTAATCAAATAGCAGATTCCACCAGATGAAGGCGACATACATAATTCAAAAGAAATTACAAACCTTTAAAGAAACGCCCCTTCCAAACGTGACATCTCCAGACACCGTCAAATGGTCCAACTCAATCAAATCAGGTATAGTCGCGAATCTATTCAAAAACTCCTTTACTTTGGCAAAGTTTTTATCTCCCAATTTCACTAAAGGAGTAGACGGAAACATCCTCTGTGGGGACATCACTAGCGATCCATGGGATAGGCTGTATAAGTTGGACATCACTAGTAAAAGATCGGACGTTTTCTTCACAGGCAAGAATCTGCTTCTGGGCACATTTACCCCGATGCCTCCTTCGAAACACTTCATGGCTGCACCTACAGCTGTTTCCAACTGTATTACATTCAGGCCATCAGCTAATGTCTTATTATTTACAATTATCTCCATATTCAACGACCCCTGTTCAACAACTCTCTGTATAGCGTCCAATTTGGCCCATAGATTGTTCGTGTTGAAGAATTTAAACTGACTGACTGATTTAAAGTCATCTACATGTTCCTTCGGCACTTGGGCTATTTCGAGCAATCTTAATTTATCTTCGTATTGGATTAAAGTTCCTCCTTTAACATCTGCCCTTGTTTTATCTGTGACTTCCATTACGAATTCGGATCTTTTGGCATCTGCGTTTAGTAAAAGGCTGAGGATGTTTAGATCGACTGTGGCTCCGAGGTTATCAATGTTGCTGATAAAGCAGTATGTTCTGCCTTCTTTGATGAACTTTCCTAAGAGGCCTGAGTTGTAGAATGACTCGTAGAAATCACCGTGACCTGGTGGGTACCATCTGGAAAATAATGTGTTAGCTATTGAATAATATGTTTTTAAATCTTATAACTATATTATTGCAAAAAATATCACGAAATTAATTGACTTCGTATTTCATGCTTATAAATAGAAGTGATAATAAATCTTGCTTTTATTCAATAGCACCAAAATATAGTTATTTTTTTGAGCGTGCTTTAATATTCGATCATTAATAACGTGTAGTAGTCAGTGAGCAACAAAAAACGTCCTTACTAAAACTCTACCCAAATCTCTGTTTGCTGCTTTGTTAATGTGATTTTAATTCTTCAGAATAAGTTTATTTTGGTGAATATTGACCATCTCTAAGTAATTTGAATAAGCTTTATTTTGTTTCTTTCAAATAGATTTTACAAATTTGTTGATCGCTTTAAATTCGTTTTTAACTTACTTCAAAAAAGAAAGAGGTTCTCAATTCGACCTTATTCTTGTATAGAATTATGAATCTAATTGCTATTTATGACCGAAAGTATGTTAAAGCTTAAACTCTTCAATATTTTGTTGAAATTTTGTTACAATTATACACAAAACACAGTATGTAGTTTATTAGGCGGCCTTATCACTCAGCAGTGATCTCTTTCAGGTAATCAGGGCAAAAGTTAACCTGCTCAATATTACTATATTTATTTTTATTTATACTTACGCCTCAATATCCGAGTGTACATCACCATTTTTCGGTACAGGCAACAACGACTCGCGGTTGATCCGTGGATGGCAGGACTGGTTGAATGTATGTATGTCCAGCTTCAGACCCTTGTACTTGCGGATCACTTTCTGAGTGTCCTCGTCCGTGTTGAAAGAGTTCATGAGTACCAGCGGCACGTTGCATTTGTATGTTTTGTTTAGGTGCTGTAGAATAAATGGGTAGATGTAGTAATGTGATCGTTTAAAACAATTCTCCATAGATATTGCTTTCCGAATCGGTGGTAAATGTTAAAAATACTATGTAATGACGATTCGAAAGTGCTACTAAATAGTAGTCTAATTGAATAAATGAATGTTTGAGTTTGAGTTTGAAAAAAAATGCTTATTTAAAATGCCTTGACAAACGAAAATAGATGTGTTTACGAAAAAATGTAACCGAGGTCCTAAAGATTTTTTACAATTTTAGTACATATAATTGTACCTAGTGTTAGTAAAGTATAATAATTAACAATTACATAATGGCCACTATTTTTCTGATAATGAAGGGAATGAACTCATTTTAAAGTTTCGTGATGTTTCCTTTCCATAGATTTAACTTAATTCTACATAGATGAAGATTTTTTCCTCAATACAATGTATTTGGACAGTTGTTCCCATATGTATACGAGTACGACATAAGTAAATATCTTACATTTAAAACCTGTAGCATAACCAAAACAATACTGCTACTAACCTATTCTTCGATTCTAAATATACTAACCTCAATTTGCTGTACAGTCAGATCAAGGAAGGTCAGCTCATTGCGCACTTGTATCACGGACTTAGGTCCCTTGCAACCCATGGATGTGCCAAGACCACCGTTCAGTTTGACCACCACTAGCTTATCCAGCATGTGGTGGATATTATCTGTGGTCGGTGTCTCTAGAGACGAGTAGTCTATGACTGCACCTTCTGGCAGTTTCTGTATCTTCTCCCATGTCACTGATGGGCCCTCTGTAAGGTTTTTCGTTAGGTATTTATTATGGGTGTCAATACGTCAAAGTTTGGCTGGAATTAAAGTATACTAGGTATTGCAAGAAGCTTATATCTAATACACTGGAGATTGCACTATGACCATTAAATTGTAACAAGAAAATATGACGTTTAATGACGCCTGTATGTTTATCCCTTTCACACCTAACTTGGCAAGTGGGATAAAAAAACATACAGGCGTCTGGCGTCATTCAATGTCATATTTTCTTGTTACAAGTTAATGTTCATACTGAAATCTCCAGTGTATTAGATATAAGCTTCTTGGATATAAGCTTCTTGAGGTATTGTAATGTTATCTATGGCAATAGCGAATAAATAAATAGGTAAATAAATATTCTTCAGTGATAAATCAATACAGACAAAATTCAAACAATATCGATCTACCAACGCCACATACATTTAGCGAAAAAAAAAGGAATTTATTCGTGATAAAAAAGAAATACATAAAAAAATACAGATTAAAAATAACTATTCGAACTACGAAAAGGCGTATGGACTCAGCATATGGTGAAAACAATGACCAAAAGGCCAGTTCTATTACCGCTGTTTTCCAGCCATAGCCTGTTGTAGCCACAAATGAATAATTATAATACCTAGAGTAGATAACTTTTTTTATTATATTTTTATCCTTCTAGTAACGAAAAATTCCATGGACGTTATGAAGCATAGGTACGCCTAAATAGTTTTTGTGATTTCAAAACTTCTCCTACCCTAATATTAGTCATTCTGAACTTAGGAAGCAGATAAAATCGAAAATAGACAACATATTTTTCCCATTGTTTTATCTAATCCGAAAAAAAAACACAAAATATCCATTTGATAATAATGTGTCGCACTTAATATTCATGCCTAGTGTATTTCGATAACAACTAATACACACTATGTTAAATTACGAGATTATTTTTACTCTCTATCTCTTGAAGATGGTATGATATAATATATGTAACATTTCACGAAAGTCCCACTATCCCACGCTGCAATAACACCATGCCGGATGTGAAATTTACCCAACGTGCCGTGCGTAAAACCCTTTCTTCCCTTGACGTAAACAAGTCGAATGGGCCCGATGGGATCCCTGCTGTTGTTCTTAAAACTTGTGCTCCTGAGTTGGCTCCAGTTTTAACGCGCTTGTTCCGGTGTTCTTATACCTCAAGCAATGTCCCAGGCTCTTGGAAGACTGCCTTAATACACCCAATACCTAAGAAAGGCTTACGCTCTGACCCAAAGAACTACAGGCCGATTGCTGTTACCTCCTTATTCTCAAAAGTGATGGAGTCTATCATCAACCGCCAGATGTTGCGGTACCTAGAAGATCATCAGCTGTTAAGTGACCATCAATACGGATTTCGTCACAGCCGCTCAGCTGGTGATCTTTTAGTTTACCTAACACATCGATGGGCGTCAGCAATTGAGAGTAAGGGGGAAGCCATGGCAGTTAGTTTAGATGTAGCGAAAGCGTTTGACAGGGTGTGGCACAAGGGGCTACTCT
Organism: Colias eurytheme; assembly: GCA_907164685.1. NCBI lineage: Eukaryota > Metazoa > Arthropoda > Insecta > Lepidoptera > Pieridae > Colias > Colias eurytheme. Next base: position 11,625 of record CAJQZN010026501.1, read on the forward strand.
CCAAGTTGCCTTCGTACGGCCTTCCTGAGAGACTTTGCAACTGGATCGCCAGTTTCCTCACAGCGCGAAGCATCAAGGTCGTTGTCGACGGATCATGCTCAGTACCCATGCCTGTGAATGCTGGTGTTCCACAGGGCTGCGTGTTGTCGCCGACGCTATTCCTCTTGCACATCAATGATATGTTGCAAATACGCGATATACATTGTTATGCGGACGATAGCACGGGCGATGCCGCTTATACCGGCGTTGCAAATATCTCTCAGGAGCAAGTGGACCAACACCGGAAAGAACTTGTGTTCAAAATTGAGAAATCTCTCGACGAAATCTCAACATGGGGGCATAATAATTTAGTTGAGTTCAACCCCTCCAAAACACAAGTTTGCGCTTTTACAGCTAAAAAGAAGCCTTTTGTCATCACGCCTAAATTCCAGAACACTCTCCTCAAGGCCACGCCTAGTATCGGAATCCTCGGGGTTGACATTGCGAGCGACGTTCAGTTCAGGGGTCATTTGGAAGATAAGGCTAAATTAGCCTCAAAGAAGCTAGGGGTGCTCGCAAGAGCGAAACAGTACTTCACGCCAGCACATCGCCTTCAACTTTACAAGGCCCAAGTTAGGCCACATATGGAGTA
>CAJQZN010026502.1:0-10942 GCA_907164685.1 Colias eurytheme
ATAAGTGACGTCTTAGTCGTGAACGTAATTAATAAAAAACCGAACAGTCCAATAATAGAAGACTAAAATACTCTAGAATATGAACAGACTGAGAGAACCCTTCATATTTTCTAGTGTCCCATTTCACATTATTTTACGGCTAAAAACAAATAAAATTTTAAATAAAATTAAAATGAATTGCATCCGATGATATAGTTCTATTGTGCTGTTTTATAGCTCTGAAAGAAAAGCTTGAACGTTTGTCGTTCTTAAAATCACGTGCAATTTTAAGCTGAAACTATGGAACATTATAGTTTTATAAATCTTTGCTTTAATATTCGAAAATATTGCTTGTACATTTTATTTTCTTATGATAAATGATTACTGTGTTTAGTGAACACATCAAATATTACTTTAACTAAGATTTAGTAGAGATAAACCTAACCTTACCAAACTTTCAGTTAAGACGTATTCTATCTTATTAGTTTGTGAAAGAATAATAGTTTAATAAATGTAAAAGCCGAAACTGGGAAACAAATCTACTTGGTCTATTTACTTTATGCTCTATAGTCGTATCAAAAGAGTGAAATGCTATTTATGTGACGAATTGTAATTTTCTACGACATATTTGCAAATTAAAATTTCGTTCCAGTTATTTTCGAAAATTAACATTTCACTGGAGTGATTGTGGATCGTTTATTTATCTAATAATACTCTTATTTTTCATTATAATTAAAATAGAGATATTTTTTTAAAGGAGGAAGTAAATTCACAGCCAATATAGTTAGGAAAACATAACAAGACTATATTATGCGAAAAATTATAACAATCTGAAAATTAAACACAAATAACTACTACGTTCAATAACATATTTATATCATAATACAGGTCCTAAGATGAGAGCTTCAAGTGCAGCTGATCGTCCAGGTAATAATTAAAAGCAGGGCGTAATAGCGCCCACGCTTGCAATCCCAGGTAGTCATTTTACTCGAGATCTCATCTCAGACCCGCCGGCTAGCGAAGCTTAATTTAGTTAGATAGAATCTAGATATCCATTAATAATTTTTAATCTGTACCTTGCTTTATAGCAAGGTTATCTATTGGTCGGTCATTTCAGTTTGTAAACTGCATTCATTTTATTTCTATTTTTAGTGTTTAATACGAAAGTAAATATTTGGCAAAAGGTGGTTGGTTTAGTTTTTTAGAACTATTTTAAGAAAAGATAAAAGAACTTGGGTATAGGTTTTAAGGCATTTTAGTGTGTTTTTCACAGGCCGCTGCATCTGAATAGGACATGGGATTTTATACTCCTTATCATAGACTTTTTGGATTTGATTTATAGCATTTTAACGGAGTGAAAAAGAAAGGTTTAGTTTTATATTCATTTCAAAGTTAATGTACGTATGCCTATATATTATTATTGCGAAAACAAAAACAGAAGAAATAAAATATTATTATTTATTTCTTGCCATCTTCAAAACTACCTATACATTGGCTAGTGATTTGTATTGCGTATATTACCCTGAAAACAATATTTAAGTTTCCTAGACATAAATAATTAATAATAGTAAAGAAAATATTCTTATAACAATGTAACAAGTTAGAAACAAAACAGCATTTTTCACACAAACCATTTGTTCCAGTAACAGCATTAAATTTCAATGATAAATCCATTCATATTATCCAGGAAAATAGCGAGCGGGGTATTTTTAAATCCTCTCGTGCCGCCTTGCTTATCGTACCTTCTGAATGCAAATAAATCTGCATTAACTATGGATTCATATTTTCCTCTAAACGGGGGCTTTCGCATATTGGATAAAAATTTATTGATATCGACCTAGAAACTCTCTGTACGTTTAAATCTTTATAACTGTCAGATATTGTAAGCCACGTATTTGTAGTGAGGAACTCTGAAATATTATATTTTACAATAATTTAAAATAGGAGATAAACTAGAGCTTTGGAACACTATGATTATCAGATGCTTGCATCGGATTTTTGTTAAACGAACTATGTAATTTTATTATTAAATATATTTTATCGCATAAGACGGGATTATAAAAAATAAATGCATAAAACGCAATGCAATGCGTTTAATGCAAATACTAATAATGTACCTAGTCAATTGGGTTTCAACCCTTTACCATATTTTTCAAAATTAATATTCCATCTTCTTATCAACTATGATAGAACCACAAACGATTATGTTTTCTAATTTCGTAATTCTTCATTTTATACAACCAACTAGCTAACCGCCCGCGGCTTCGCCCGCTTTGTCTAATACCTAATAAATTATATACTAAAACCTTTCTCTTGAATCTATTAAAAAAAACCGCATCAAAATCCGTTGCGTAGTTTCAAAGATTTAAGCATACAAAGGGACATAGGGACAGAGAAAGCAACTTTGTTTTATACTATGTAGTGAAATTGTCTTCAATGTATTCATTTTATTAGACATAATATTATGTGGACATAATATTATTAGACACAATATTATGTGGTGTTATAATGTATTATGATTATTTAAAAGCGCTTTACGAGAAGTCTAGTTGAATGTTTGAGTAAGTTTATCATTATAAATAAACACTGAATGTATTGGTATTATCATGTAAAAATTATTGATATAATGTTGAATAGCTTTGCCATTTGAGCCCCTCGGTGTCTTTCCCATAATACATATCCTTCGAGGGTTTTTCCTTTACACCAATGTTACACTAATCATAGCTGTTCCCACGCTGTCTTCATTCATGTTCCTAATGGTTTCATATTTTGTTACAATATGTTTTATGAAAGCGATAAACGAAAATGCTTATTGGCTGTAAGGATTATTATTTTTATTTAAATACACGTGTATTGAAGAATATGATAAATATATTGAGTCGGTATATTCATGATGATCTTTACTTGGCATTATCAAAGTTAGATCTGTAATAACTTCGCATTTCCCAACAAGAACATTATAATCATACAGTATCTTATTGTACAATAAGTTGGTTTAATATAATAAGTTTCTGATATATCTATTGTCTGCATTTAATAGCAGTGTAATAATTGTAAAGTGAAGACACATACTCTATTTGGAGGACTATCTTTCCTAAGATGCTCCTGCACGAGGTCACTAATTTGTTAAGTTATTGGATAAAAATAAATGTTTATTTATGATCGTCAACTTCTCTCAAATCCATTCATCATACAAAATTATTGATAAGGATAAAACGTTCATATTAATCACTCATTCAATGGTAATGCGTTAATTCATATTGGTGTGATTAAAATTTAAATTCTAGCAATTAATTATCGGATAGTATTAATTAACGATATGGTACATTATTTTACTCTGCAGGTAATTAGTAATTTAAAAAATTTAAAGAACATTAACACCGATTATCATGATTCTAGAAATTATTTTGTATAAGGAACTAGCTTGGTATTTCAAATAAAATACGATTACTGTGATTATATGATTTATTAATTTTTCTGTGGGTTTACACCAGTTTGAGTACAATTCCTTCATAGCCGACAACAGGTAGGCTATCCACGGTGAAAACATCCCTGAAATAGAAAATTATGTAACTATAATTAGCAACAGTACAATTATAGAGGTAAAATTCTAAAAAAGCATTATAATTATCTTATAGTTACAATCGTATTGATTAGTTAGAGAATCATTTCATAATTGAAATATTGGTCAGAGATTTTTCTGTTAATAGGATGATGCAATAGGCATATCTATATTAATATAATACGTATAGCGTCAAAGTAGCAAAGCATCCCTACGAAAAGAAATATCTAGTATCAAAAGAAACATATTATTTGCTTCCAACTTTTTAAAACGAGGCGATTTATCATTCTTAGGAAATATAAGTTTAATCCGCATGAAAAAGCATGACAAACTACTTACCCTTCATTCTTAGGTGATAACACGCTCCTAATAACAACACTAGCGGTGCCTACAACGTTTTCAAAGTAGGTTAAGTCCACTTCTTGTTCAGAGTCTCTCATGTTCACGACGACGATGAAAGTTTCTCCATTATACCACCTGCAAAGTTTAAACTTTAATCATTATGCAGTCGTTAAAAGGACATTATAAACAAAACAATATGTTTTATGAATCATGCGTTTTGATGTATGACAAAGATATTTCTTGCTTTTATTGAGCAGTATTTGTTTATGAAATTGGAGAAGGAGGTTTTAAAAATTATCGGTATATTGTATATTGATTACCAATGAGTGTAACTAATTAATATTAATGGTCTTCAATATTATTTATCGTGCGACAGGTGTTAGTTAAAATTTCTGATCCATTTTTATGTAGGTACATTTTATTTTCTTCAAAAACAATACCTTCGGAAAGCAAAAACGTCCTTATTCAATGCCAAAGAGTCATATCGGCCGTAACGGAATACTTTTTCTTGTCTCAAATCAGCTAGAGCTTGATAGACCTTTAGATTTGACCGGTCAGCTGCTTTCTGGGCTTCAACGTTCAAAGTTTCATATCCTTCAGCGACGGGGAGCCATGTTTTGTCAGCAGTTGAAAACCCTGTAACAAATATTGTAAAATATTCAGTCAAGATTTAATTTTTCGCGGATTTCCTGATTAGAAATATCAATTTTAAAATGTACATTATTAATTTAAAGTCAGAAAAAATTGTATTATTTACTACTACTTTGGATTTTTTATAGAAAATACGTGCAAACTCATTATAGAAAATAAAGAGTAGTCTGTTACCTGCGTTCTTTTCAGCATTCCACTGGAATGGTGTTCTTTCAGGATCTCTGGATGACTTAGCATAATTGATAGGATCGTTGGTGTTGCAGCCAGATGGGTCCACGGTATCTTCCCAGCTAACGTAACCATCTACTAAACCAATTTCTTCACCCTGAAACATATTTACAAATTATTAGTATCGTAAAATTAATAATTTGAGGAGGATATTTTATAAGTGGCTTTTACTAAAATCTTATATTTGATTGATAATTAACAGGAGTCAGTTTGAAATATATCTTTACTTGTAGTATTAGCTAACTCATACTAATCATTTGTGCCGACACATTCAAGTGAACCCAAAAGTTTGAAGATGTTTAACGCCGAATGATAAAGACCTCAAGATCTCCTTAACTTCAGTTGCAAACTATTTATCAGCACGGAAAATGCAAATGCTAATTCTTAAACGAATATCATATATTTACCATGTAAGTAACTCCAACTCCAGGAAGTAGCAAAACAATCATATTTATCCCGTCAACCAAGGTTGGTCCGTATCTAGTAGCCATTCTGCTATTATCGTGGTTTCCGACCTAAAAGGAAACACAATATAGTAATCGTTATAACAGTTAAATTATGTTTTTAAACCATCTCGTTATATTTTAACACCTACCACCCAGTTAGGATCCTTATCTACAGGCTTGTATGTCATAAATTTATCAATAGCTCTCTTCATATCAGCGGCAGAAGACGAGGCATCCACATCAGTGATGAGATCAAAATTGAACGGCATTTGTGCACCAATTCTATCTCCTTCACCAAAATACTTAACTACGTCTTGTATGGATGCGTATACTTCAGTCATCATAACTCTGGATAATCCATCTTGTTGAGATACTTCCTCAAATACATCTCTCCAATCATAAACCATGTAGTATGTTTCATTTTGGTCTTTAGTATATATGTGAGCCAAGTAGTCATGGGATTCACTATCCACATCAGTTCGTCCTGAATACGGTTCGTCAGGGTATCTACCCCCATAAAGTTCTTTATCTACTTCAAACAAACAATTAACGGCGTCTACTCTGAATCCTGCAACCCCTTTATTTAACCAGAATCGGATTATGTCCTGAAAATAAATAATCGGTTGAGGAAAAGCTTTTGTACCCTTTAAAACGCAATTCATGCTTCTATTTTTGAATATAATTGGAAAGTCTGAAACCCTCAAATTATAAGTTTTATTTCGAAGATTTCAAAGATTCTAAGAAATGTGTCCCAAAGTCTGTCTAAGTTTCAAATAATTATACGTAATGGTATACCTGCAAACGTGTAGGCGCTACGTACTTCGCACTAATAACTCAATATTTCGAAACTTCGTTGTAACTTTTGTAACAAGAAGGAACAAAAATCTATGGAGCTGATTTTATATTTATGCCAAATATTTGTTACAAACCTTCATCTCTTCGACGACATCAGGGTTACGGTAGTTCAAATCCGGCTGCCCAACAACGAACTGATGGAGGTAATATTTTCCAACTTCCTCCCTGTATTCCCAAGCACTACCACGGAAATGACTTTTCTAGAAAAAATAACAATATGATACAAACTAGTAAGTACTACATTAGATTGATTTTGTCGTAATGGTATGCGATTTTTTTTTTCTAATATAGCCAAAACTGAAAATATAAAAACACCCAAAAATTGACACCGTGAATATTACTAAAAATCGCACACAAATGTTCTTTATGAATGAATAAATCGCGACGCTCCGAAAATTTTAGTTCCTCGATTTTAACCTTAACTCTACAGTTACTATCGTTGCCGGTGTCTTGAAAATAAAATATCAAGTTTGGCATAAAGGTAACGTTTTGCGATACGCTCGACACTACTTATTTTATAAATGGGATCATTGTTAGGAATGTATGTTTGTTACTCTTTCACAAAAAAAACTGATTTTGCACGCGGGTTCATCTGCTGGTGAAACCGCACGGCACAGCAGTAATAATTAAAATACCAAAGAAACAAAATACTAATTACCCAGTTACTAGGAGGTTGCATTACACCGTTCTCATCAATAACTCCGTCTTCCCAAACAAAATAGTTATAATATTTCTCACTTCCATTCAAAGCCTCTTGGAACCAGACGCTTTCGTTTGATGTGTGATTCGGCACCAAGTCCAATACAATTTTTATACCTAGAGGGAAAAAATATTCCGTTACAATATTTTGTAAATGGATATATAGGAATTTCTCAAATAACATAAAAATGGCTTTACGCGAATATTATGAAAATATAGTTTCAATTATCTTTTGTTGGCTTCACATTACATATTCCTTATGATAACAAAAGAACTATCAAAATACCTAGTACCATTTATTATTATTCAAACTAGATCTCTTCTCCTATGTCTATCTGTACAATCCTGCTATAAATAAAATAAATAATAATAAAAACATTTAATTATATCTCTCACAAGAATTTAATAAATAAACATTTTATGACCACAAGAAAGTATATCCTAATGGTGCGGTCACACAACACGGGCGCATGAACAAGCAATATGTTTACATGCTTGTGCTCGTTGAATGTCACTTTGAACGCAAGCGTCTGAACCTACCATAAAGATAAAGCAACAAAAATGATATTTTAAAACAATATAAAAGCTTTTCCGAATCATCTTAAGCCACTTGTATAGATACAAATTGCTGTTATCAGATTTGTATCAAATCATATAAAAGATAATCTTTATCTCTTTAGTGGGGAGACATGTTATTTTTAGTTTTTACACCTACATACATTTAACCTTCACCTTCAAATACTTATTATAATATTCTTTTGAGATACGTACTTTACAAGCAAGAGATAAATATTATTAAGATTACAAATAATATACGCAATAAATACGGAGTGTTTGGTAAATTAGATAAAGCAGTTAGGTAGTTGTTAACTACCATAAAGCGCGTCACACACGGTGAAGAACGCATCATTTTTCTTTTTGTCATTGCGTACTAAGACCCCTGTAGAACCGCCATCCTGTTACAAATGACCCACAAAATTTCGGGTATATAATATACAGGGTGTCCCACTGTTGGTATACTAAGCTCAAAGGAGGTTATAGATTTGCATACGCTGAGTACGTAAAAAATACTTAAAAAATTCCAGACCGATTTTTTTTTCAAATAGATGATTTCTTAAAAGTCTATGGGTACACCCATGACAAGCAACCCGCCCAACTTTGCCACCAGCACGTGAGCTATCGTTTAAGATTATGTTTTCATAGACAAAATGCTCACATTAGAGAAGCGGTATATGACGGCTGCCCGAAGCTAGAGAAGAATGGATTTTCAGGAAAAATTTTGCAAAAAAATTTTGACGTAATTTTGTTGTTTAAGTATTTTTTACGTGATCAGTGTATGCAAAACTACTAGTTCCTTCGCGCTTAGTATACCAATAGTGGGACAGCCTGTATAAAATACTAGCGGTCCGCCCCGGCTTCGCCCGTGGTACATGTACTTACTTACGTTTTCTCTACATAACAACCATCCTCGTACTTCAAGGAATATAATAAAAAAAGAATTATCGAAATCGGTTCAGCCGTTCTCGAGTTATGCGCTTACCAACACATTTTGCGATTCATTTTTATATATAAGATATAAAATATTATAGTATCTTCACCGTGTGTCACGCGCTTTACTACTTATCTACTAATAACAAATCTTTCTATATGAAATGTTCTCCATGCTGTTCCTTTACATGTTTTTCAATAATCTAAAGTATTACTTTTCTTGTCATGTAAATCTATTCCCTAATTATTTGACACATAAGAACTTATATTGATTACATTACTTACCTTCGATTAGGGATTACCTATCTCGTCATTCAAAACTATACCCTATTTACTTATATCATAAGAATTAATATTTAATACATACCCAGTTCATTAGCGCTATTGAGCAGTTCATCAAAGTCCTCCATAGTTCCGTATTCATCCTGAATGGCGTAGAAATCCGAAATATCGTAACCAAAGTCATACATCGGTGATTGGAAGATTGGTGATAGCCAGATAGCACCGGCACCGATTTCTTTTATGTATTCTAGTTTTGATGTTATACCTGTAGACAACCTTTTTTTATAAAAGTGGCATGAAATGCATAATATTATTAAAAAAAATATACCTACTCTAGGACACTTGAAATACTTGAAAAAATTGTTTTCGAACTTTTATGAGCTCATGTGTTACAAACAAGCAAATATAAATCGTTATGTTATGAGTTTAAATATAGCGTGAAATAAAAAAGTAACTTGCTCTACAAAAATTAACTCTAAAAAAATTTAATTTCTCTACAAATGCATTGTTTTAAATAAAACTCATTTTGTTTCAATATAAATTGCATTGTTCTATGTTGTTAATATTGGAATGTAAACGAAAGTCAAAACATTCTGCCAGAATTTATTTCAAAGCCTACTTCAATTAGTTTGACATGTTTCTGATCCTATTGTGAATAGAAATGAAACATGAAACTAACTGAAACTGGTTCAACAATACCTTTTAGTAAATACTAGACATTGCTTTCTCCACTTCGGATGCTTTAGCTAAAGGATGGCAAGGAATAATATTTCATCGAAATAAACCACAGACTATTTTATAAATACATAATAATATTATTTACGAATGTAGTTGCACAATATTATTATTTGGTGGACCGGATACATCTTGGTAGTTTTTCTTATAGAAAGCTTAACAAAAATATGCAAACTAAATCATGTACATTTTATCCGAATTCAAAAAAAGAGGAGATTCTCAATTTGACTATGTCTTCTGGGTCAACCGATTTGAATGATTCTTTTTTTTTTTGGAAGCTGAAGCTGAAGCCTTCCAGCTCGTGCAATTTCGTTCTAACAATTTTATGCAAATTAATTATTTAAAAGTTTGTTCAAAATAATTATTACCTTTAAGATCACCGATTCCATCGCCGTCGCTGTCCACAAACGAACGCGGGTATATTTGATAGAAAATTGTCGTCTCCCACCATTCTAACTCCCTCTCCTCTTGCTTTATTATATGCCCACTACATAACACTATAAAAAGTGACAAAATTATTGCCACTTTCATTTTTAAATTCTGTTTAATGCATGCAAAATAATATTCAAATTAGTGCGCACGATGCAACGCCCCCCGTGGTTAAGACGATGGCAGATTCTTTTCAAATTTATACTATGAATGTTTATCTTTGTCAACTGTTAAAGATTAGATAGTATAAACGGTATTTATCTGGCTACTTGAGATTGAGAAGAATCCTGATAGCATTGTGTAACAAACAAACTTGTTTAGAATCATTTGAATGTGTGTTTTGATTTCTTAACAATATTAATTATTATTATTATAAAAAAACTCTACTTCTAGCCTATGTCAAAGTTCTCATGATTACAACGACACCTCAGTTTGAGCGGTTTCAGCTGCATATTATACCTCTACATACATACATACACTCGAAAAACCTAGCCCGCCTTCTTTCGCAGGGCTGAGCGTAATATCCAGAGTGACTCTATATACATTTTATAATACAAATTGTAGAACAATTCATGTTATTTACATTTGTAAATCAAGAGCCACTGAATGGATTGTAAAGATTTTAGCTTTTTTAGATTTTTCTCTGTCTAGATTATGTAAAATTTTTTACTCAAATTATTTACCGACTGGAACCGAGGCTAGCAGCTAGTATTAGTAGATAGAAGGCAGTTATAATAATATCAATCAAACTAATCATTAAGTTTGCATATGATAGATAATAAATAAAGAGAAAGACACTTCAGAAACTTATCAATTTTCGATTTCAATTATGTAATGGATTTCCCCGTAAGTCTAATAAATAAACAAATGATAAAATTTAAATTATTATCTACATACTTACAAAACGATTGAACCTGTTAACACTTAAATTTCAATCTGATTCGTATATATTCATTTAGAATTATATTTTCCGCATTTAATAAAAAATAAATACGTACCTACGTAGCAAATTGTACAATTTAACCTCGAATCCTCTTAGCACATAGATTAAAATTTACCAAAACACTCTTGTATTTATGTATTTATATTATTCACTTGTTACTTAAGACAAATACAAATTTGACATAATATGGCGGACGCTTCATGTACCCGGACTAATAGTCCATTGAAATGTTACATTTTTTAGGCCTAACCTTGGGTTTTTTAGAGGACGCAATTTTATTTTTTGGATGTGTAGGGGGGGTCA